>JAWPHD010004858.1:0-176624 GCA_037043455.1 Cyrtodaria siliqua | reverse complement strand
TAGACAATTATGCACGTAGAGCAGAAATATCACATGTGTAAGAAAATGAAATGAAATCACATTTATTTGAAAAGTGTGATTTATAGTGAAGCATTTAAGAAATTGATTTACGATCAAAATGGTCGTAAGTTGTTTCATAAAACAGGGCCCAGGTGTTTTAGTCTGTGTACATCATAACTTGCAAAACTAATAGAAAATAGAAACCTTGCAATATGCGGCATCCACCTTCAAACACCAATATGAACCATTACAGGACATTATACAGCTTTGCCTAATACTAGTATTATGTTTCAAATGAGGAACAAACTTGCCTGCATTAGCATACATGTGATGTCCATATATGAATCACAAATATTGTTCATCACTGTAGAAACCCAGAGAATGTTACCCCACAATACCACTCAATGACATACTCTCTCACATACTATTGAGTTTGGAATAGAAACTAAGTTGTGTTTAGTAATGACTACCCATATAAGTTGTACAGCTACCATCCCACAGTGTTGTAGACTATACCTGTAATTACTCAACATGGATCCTATTTTCAATCTTTTAGGTCGAACCCAGTGCAGCAGAGGAAGTTTATCGTTTTTGAAGAAGCCCTCCTTTCATTGTTCACAATTTGTACGATGTGTTATTCATCAACCACAGCTAGAATTAATCAAATAAAGTGCACATTTGTCTCCATATTAGAAGAGTGCTCGTGTGGGAAGGACAGAGTGTGTGCATCACAGCCGATGTTTGGACAGACACCAGCTGGTAATGTAATGCTGAGTGCTGCTGTTTTATTTTCTGGATGTGTTCCTACAAAAGTGTTTCGCATGTTGGACTTTTAGGAACGTTCAAACAATATGACTTAGTACATTTTGGGGGCATCAGATGAACTACATGTGGCCTGTTATTGACCAAGTCTGGATTTCGGCAAAGGCAGCAATGATAAGAGGAATGCAAGACTGAGGAGGTGAAGACGAGCAGACAGTCCCGGAGACACTCAACAAAGTATGGTTCCTACACATTCATAGACCTCCAGTCCGAAAAGGTCATCGATCTTCAGTTGCTGCAGGTAAGGTTTTTGGAAATAAAATGCTGCATATTGTCCAGTACTATACAAGATGATATACACAGTTTTGAGTCTGGGTAACACAAGATGTTGAGTGCTAATGCAAAGTGTGTCCGGCGATATTTAGTGCCCAGCTTCAAGAGTATTTGTTTCTAGTTTGTAAGTATATATCTGATACAGACTATATAAAGCAAGTTTTTAGTCGGATTGAGTAACAAATCCAGGCTTATAGCTTGGCGATTTCGTGTCTGTCTGTCCGTCCACCCATCCACTCGTTCCGACATTTTGGTTAAAGTTTTTGTTTTTCCTCATTTTTCGGGAACAAATTTTCGGAAAGCTTTAAAACTTGGCACATAAAATTATGTTTATTATCATAATGTTATATGACAAGAACCATAACTCGTGTCTTGTATTTTACCTGAATTATCCCCCTTTTTACTTAGATTTTTCAGTTAAAATGTTGAATTCACAATCCGGCGTTCGGACCACTGTTGGTGCTTCACTTGTTTTTTAATCAGTTTATTAATTTTGATTCAGAAAAGCATTATGGTGTCATTATTACGTGATTCAACAAGTGCATTAAAGGTGATTTTGACGTCTGAAAAATGCAGATATTTTTTTAATTGGCTTATGAATCAATATTGCAATGTAAATGTATTTCAGAGTTACCTGGTAAAAAGCAGTGTACATATGGAGGAGGGCTTAATCCTCGCAGTAGAAAACCTCAAAAATAAGGGTATCATCATCAAGCAGCTCATAACAAATAGACAGACACCTGCAGATACAGAAATGGGTCCGAGAGAATATGACAGAAACCAAACACTCTTATGATGTATGGCATATTGCCAAAGGTAAATAATTATTGAAGAAACTGATATTTTCAATAAGAAGAAATGCTGACAGTCTTGGTTTATTTAAAGAGATAATTTCGACAATTTCAATAATCTTAAACAATGAGGAATTTTCAAAAACATAATCTCGACTGTTTGGAAAGTTTGTGGCTGAGGGGTTAACGACATTGCGTTGTAAACATTCTATTTTTCAATCCGCCCCCATTTCCGAAATGTTGTTTTACGAGTCGGTCTTGTACACTGGAATGAAGAGGTTTTCATGATATTCGTCAAATGTACTCATTTGCATCAGTTCTAGTCCAGCAACTTTTCATATTACATGAGAATGCGTAAAGCAATAAAGAAATATAAAGAAAATCTTACTTCGAAGCGGGTTGTTTTTCCGTATGTTCCGCCATTTTGAAACCACGTGATCCCCCACCTTAATGTCAAGTGTGATTAAAACAGGGTCAATAAATAAATGAGGTGCACCTCAAAAATGGATTTTCCTCACTTTAAAAGTTAGAAGGAGGAGTCCTAATATTGAGGAAAGCTTTAACAAGTTCGAACACCACCTTCATCGTAAATTTAAACCACTGCTCTTGATTTATTGAACAAGAGGCCCAAAGAGGGCCTGTAGATGCTCTACTGTGTAAAGATGTCATATTTAGCCTTTACCTATATAAACTTTGGGTCGCCACTGCGGCCATTTTGATTACTGCAAGAAAACAAAAAACACAAACTTAATAGATGCCAACCATTGTGATAAAGTTTCAACAAAATCCTTCAAAAGGTTTCAGAGAAGATTTCATTTAACCTTTTCTTATATAACTCTATTTAAACCTTGGGTCACCATGGCAACCATTTTGATTATTCGATGATAAAGAAAAAACTTAAATTTGATAGAGGCCAGCCCAAGGAACATGTACATGATATTTGACTGGAATGGATTAAGTGGTTTCGGAGAAGATATCGTTTGAAATTTCCTTAAATTTGACTTAGTTTTATCCATGGTGACCATGTTGGACAACTGGCGGCTGCGAAAAACACAAATCTGAGGCGCACTATCCCAATGATCATTGCGATAATGTTTCATCAAAATCCTTCAACCGGTTTCAGAGAAGATGTCATGTTTAGCCTTTTCCTATATAACTCTATGTAAACTTTGTGTTGACGTGGTGGCCATTTTGATTATTCGACAATAACGAAAAACACAAACTTGAAAGAGGGCAACCCAAGGAACATGTTTATGATATTTCACAAGAAAGGAATAAGTGTTTTCGGAGGACATGTTGTTTGAAATTCCCTTAAATTTGACCGAGTTTTAGACATGGCGGCCATCTTGGATGACTGGCGGCCATGAAAAACACAAATCTGAGAGGGACTACCGTATTTTACCTTGTATACTACGCAGTTTTTTTACCACTTTTACGGTTTCCGAAAGGGGGGTGAGTATAATATAAGGAAACAATAAAAAGAACTCTTTTTTTTCTTGCAGAAAATCGATGTCTGGCCCTGAGAAGAAAAACCTTGACGACGAACAGACATCGAGACAGAAAATTGTGAATACCGATAATACACAATTTTTTCGTAATTTACTCGCTTCATATAAGTAATATATTGACTTAATTCGAATTATAAATGAATAAAGTGTATTATGATGCTTGTTTCTGTATAAATGTTTGCATGTTTGTTGTAAAACTTCAATAAATTGTGTGAAAAATCGTCCATCCATTTTGTTGTTTATATCGCGTGACGTAATATCACGTGACTTCCAGCTGTTTAGACTTTAGACTGGTACATGGAGTATTGTTACAGTTCTATTCTATTCTAATATTTATAGGATTTTATTTAATATTTTATAAAAAATTAATGAAGTTTTTGCTTTATTTTGAAAGACATATATTTTAGACGGCGTAGAAAGGCAGAATCACCCTACTTTGAAATGGCTATTATTCAATAATGCTTGTGAAAACATGCTTACCGGTACACATTTGATGATTGATAATTGGGTCAAACAAAATCGCACCTCGGCTGCAGTATGACACATTATAAACACGGGGTAGAGTGGGTTATTCCATTTCTATAATCCTTTGAAGTCGCCATGAGTAGCGACTATTTCTGAGGATGCACTTTGACACGCCGTGTGACCTTTACCAGATTTAGCCACGGGGTACTGGTAACTGATCACGCGTTACAATTGTGCTACACTTATGATAAGCACTGGTTCCCGTGAATACACAATGTTAGTATAATCGGCGTAATGGATTACGGTAACCAACGACTTTGTTGTGTTTTAGTAGATGTAATTATCGGATTACGGACAATTATCTGCGGCATTATAATTGGCTCTTTGATGAGATGATACAAGATAGGTACTCCCCTGAAGATTGGCAATTAATGATATAAGTAATTATATTTACTTTTGTACGCTGATTTTCTCGATCGTGTTTTTTTTTTTTAACCTTTTATTTTCGTTGAATGGTTCATCTAGGAAAACTAATATTTTGATGCGTATTATACACGGAAACAACTTTTTTACCCCAGTTTTGACCTCTGAGAAGGGGGTGCTTACTATGCACGGGTGCGTATTATACAAGGTAAAATACGGTATCCCAAATATCATGGTGATTAAGTTTCATCAAAATCCTTCAAGCGGTTTCAGAGAAAATGTCATTTTCAATCTTTTCCTACATAACACTATGTAAATTTTGGGTCGCCGTGGTGGCCATTTTGATTATTGGACGATATCGGAAAACACAAGCTTGATAAAGGCCCACCCAAGGAACATGAACCCTATATGATATTTCACAAGAATGGAATAAGTTGTTTTGGAGATGTTGTTTGAAATTTCCTTAAATTTGACCTAGTTTTAGCCATGGTGGCCATCTTGGATGACTGACAAATCTGAGAGGAACTATCCCAAAGATCATTGTGATTTAAGTTTCATCAAAATCCTTCAAGCGGTTTCAGAGAAGATGTCATTTTTAATGTTTTCCTATATAACTCTATGTAAAATTTGGGTCGCTGTGGCGGCCATTTTGATTATTCGACGATAACGAAAAACACAAACTTGATAGAGGCCATCCCAAGGAACATGTTTATGATATTTCACAAGAATGGAATACAGTACAGCTCATGCGAAACCCACACTTTACTCTTTCATGCCGAGTGAGGAATGTACAAATCGCGTACTTACGCGGAGTTTGGATGATAAAACTACTCGGCGTAAGAATCAGCTATGCGAAAAGCTCTTGGCATAATTACACCACGATATTCACATAGACAAACTCGGAGTTCGCCGAATCGAAACTGCAAAGGTAAAAGGTGCAACTTTTTCTAATTGCTGTCATTTTAATGCATAATTATTAAAAAACTTCAGAAAAAATCGAAGCAGAAGACAATTTTACTTTTGTTTTGGAAAAGCGGATGTGGTAAAATTTGAATGCCCGGATTATGTATACTGGGTCACGACAGTTATATGGAGGTTCCTATTACCGGCTTCGCGGCCAATGAACATAAAATTCCAGCAGTAATTATTATACTGAAAATTAAAATTATATTTTTAAATACTCGTGATTTGTAAAAAAAATGTACTATTCTCCTGTTTATTATTAATACATCGATGGGTTCTTTAGTCAGAAAAAAATTCTAAAGAATTCCGAGTCATAAACCCGTTGTTAGTGCAGCCTTGTTAAACGGTACATACATGGCCAATGATTACGGGTATTTATGTCGGTTGATGAAGAATTGACTTTTGGACAACAGAAACGAACACAACTTGTGATTAAATGCATTAAAAGTTTGAAATATGTAATTGTTTCGAAATGTATTCATTGTATTTATCAGTCGTGTCAACTTTGCACAGAAAAGATGCACTCGCGTCTCATTTTTTGTACTTTTTCTGGCTTTTTCAAGCGCGCTGTCGGAAAACTTTACCCCAGAAAAGTTGTCAGAAAATTGAGATTTTTTTCCCAATAATAATAATAAATCACCACAGGTAACTGATCATGCGTTACACTTATGATAAGCACTGGTTCCCGTGAATACACAATGTTAGTATAATCGGCGTAATGGATTGCGGTAACCAACGACTTTGTTGTATTTGTTTTAGTAGATGTAATTATCGGATTACGGAAAATTATCTGTGGCATTATAAGCTGCTCTTTGATGAGTTGATGAGATGATACAAGATAGGTACTCCCCTGTAGATTGGCAATTAATGATTGAAGTAATTATATTGTTCCGGTGTTGTTTTCTTTTGTACGCTAATTTTTTTGATTGTGATTTTTAAAAAAAAAAATGTAACCTTTTATTTTCGTCGAATGGTTCATCTAAGAAAACAAATATTTTGATGCGTATTATACACAGAAACAACTTTTTTACCCCAGTTTTGACCTCTGAGAAGGGGGTGCGTATTATACACGGGTGCGTTATATACAAGGTAAAATACGGTAATTTTGACACACAAATTTCCAATATGTATAAAAAAGCAGCTAAACAACTAAATGTTTTACAAAGACTTAGTAAATTCTTAACAATAAGCACTAAGCTCAATATTTTTAAATCATTTATAAGATCCAATTTTAACTTCTGCCCATTGGTTTGGCATTTTTGTAGTAAAAACAACTCTGATAAACTTGAAAAACTCCAACTAAGGGTGCTGAGAATAGTTTTCAGTGATTACAATGCGACATATGAGTATTTGCTGGGCGTGTTAAAATGACCACTCTTCATCGGAGTAGATTAAAATGCATTGCCGCAGAAACTTATAAATGCATACATAATCTCTCCCCACAATATATTCAAAATCTTGTTACTTTAAAAAATTCAAAATATAATTTCAGATATGAAAACATTCTTGAGACATCGCAAATAAGGACAACCAAATACGGTAAAAATTCAGGCCTACCAAACGATATCCGATCCGCCAAGGATTATAAAGAGTTTGCTAGGCTGATCCGCACCTGGACCGGACCTAAATGTAAGTGTGCCATGTGCGCCTAATGTTGCCCTGTCTTGCTCTTAAACACATATGTCTTCTCATGGTGGTCTAGCTTGTATGTTGGCTGACCATGGGATGATATGTAAGTGTACCTAATATTGCTTTGGTTGTTCTTTAAAAACGCATGGTTTTGTCTCATGGTGGTCTAGCTTGTATGTTGGCCGACCATGTTGTTTGTTTGCTTGTTCTCTTTGTGTTTTTGTGAAAAGATTTATTTAATTTTTGCTTATGTGTCTGCTGATGATGATCATGTCTTAATATATCCTGTTTAGCTTTATTTAGTGTCTCAATAAGCTTATATGTATGAATTGCTTACGTAGTTGCATGCTTATTTTTTCATATTTTTCATATTCTTAATACCTAACATATTGTTAACATAAAAATAATATGAGTGTTTTAAACGTGCTTTTGTTATGCTTGTAAATTGTTTTAAAGGATTAATTTTAGTAAATGTTCTAGTTTAATTAAGGTGGCAGTCGTGTGCTATATGTAAAACTGTATATGTACTTATGCTCTATTGGTTGACATTTTCTATGTATTATGCATGTGTGCTTAGAATAATTATTTTAAATGTGTGTATGCTTAAATGTGCTAAAAATGTGCTGAAATGTAAATCCTGTCCTTGAATGTGCTTTTTAATTTAGTCTTTTGACGGTTACTTGTGATATGCAGGCTTCATAACCGCTGCTCCCAACTAAATTCCATTATGTTTATTTCGCTCTTCGAGGCATTTAACTTTATTAGATACAGGGACCATACGCCGTACGACATGGGGAAGAAAGATACTCCATGTCCACCGCCATATGCATGCCATCTTCGGGATGGTTAAAATTTTGTACTATTGATTTTATTAATATTGAGTTCTGCTCAACCCGGGGCTAGAGGGCGTGAGCGATAGCTAGCGTATTTCACTAGCGCTCATGAACAGTCTCAATCAAACCTAGACTGCAATATTTCATATATGTCGTTTTCGGCCATTTCCAAAGGTCCATTATTATACTCTTTTTTATCTCTGTCTAATCATGTTTTTACCTGGGCTATTGTGATACTAATAATATTATAAGAGCCCAAGTGTATGTTTTAAATATCACAGAATACATATATAATTTTAACCCCATGCTCTTTCTGTTTTAGCAGCTATATTATATGTTTTGATGTTTACAAATGTTTTGTCGGAAAATAGCTCATTGAGCTAATGTTATAATTTGTTTGTGAAAACCGACTTAAAATAAATCTTCTTGTATCTTGAATCTTGTATGTCAACAACAGCTGTGAAAGGTGTGATATGCCAATTATCGAAATAACAGCACTAATCGTCAAACATGTGACGATTTCACAGGAGGCTAGAGGAAATTACAGGATGTTTATTAGGTCATTTGATAGCATGTTTGTTTTTTTTCAAAATAAAATAATCGCCACTTTTTATCGACATTTCTTTCAAATAATCAACATTAAGATAAAATAATCGAAAATGTCGGTAATGTCTGCTGGCAGCGTGAGCACTATAATACCAACGGGAGTTAAAGAGGTATTCTTTGAAAACCACTCGCTAAAGAAAGTCAGAAGTGATAATAAACTACAAATCAAGCTGGCAAGAATTTAGAGCAAAGGGATAGAATAAAAGAAAGTTGTGATGATATGACAGAAACTAAAGAAATACAGGCAACTAAGATTAATGTGTTAAGATATACAGGGCAGTGAGAATCTGGAATATATGAGACACGAAAAGGTACATGTCGGTGATGGTACAGAAAAAGAACAATCCGTCAAAACATGTTTCGAAACAGATTCCAAAAAACATATCAAATACAATTTAGAACAAGTTACAGTAGCTCATTATAACATTAGAAGAGCACTAATAATTGCCAGTGATTAAGAACTCTGTAACCAAACAAGAGGGCCAAGATGGCCCTAAATCGATCACCTGAGTACTGGCACATTATCAAACTTCTTCGAAATCTTATGGTCATATACAACATCATGAGCAATCTGAAGGCCAGATTTCCAGACCTGCCTCTCATCGAGCGCTTTGGTGTATTCGATGCCAGCAACTTCCCAGAAGATGCCAGCAAACACGGGAATGAAGAAATGAAGACACTGGCAGCACATTTCACATCCCTCAGGACCAGGCCAGCGAAGAGTGGAGACTGCTGAAGGCCATGATTCAGCAGACACCAACACTGCAGCAGAAGCGTACTGACCAAATGATGAGCTATGTATGCCAACTGGAGGCATCTCATCCAAACATCGCCAAGCTGGCTGCAGTAGGATTACTAATTCCAACTTCTACTGCTGATTGCGAAAGAGGCTTCTCAACCTTGAAGAGAGTAAAAACAACCCATAGGAATAGCCTTAGCAATAAAGTGTTAAATGCTCTGCTGGCCATAACCATGGAGGGAGGGAGCCATTGGAACAATTTAACTTTGAGGCCGCTGTAAACACATAGTATGGGGGGAAAAACAGGCGCTCTGCTTTGTGAACTTAATAAAAGTGCTCTGACAGCAAACAATGTTTGTACTACAGTATAAGAAAGTGTTCCGTTGTAAGTGCTATATAAGTTAAATAATAGATTGTTCTGTGACAAAAACTGTTTCAGTGATTATATGTGCTATGAGATGTCTTTTCAGTGTTCCCATTCACGCACATATGTGCGTGAATCACGCATGAAAACAAAAAATCACGCACAGAAAACTGACCTCGTATGTGCATGCACGCACAGAAAAAATACAAGCCTGATAATAAGAAAGCATGACCGTCGGTAGATTTCCAAATTCTCGTCCACTTTGTCCGAATATTTTTTGAAAAATCAAAACGAAATTAAAACGCTTTGTTTACGAAAACATTATCCAGAGTAATTGCTTCAATTGCCCTATCCCTCTAGTGCATATCACGATGATTGGTTATGACATCATAAGCGCACGCGCTACCTAAATGAAAGTAGAGAAAACATCGACATCTCATTCTGGTGGTTTTGACTTATTTCTTTTTCAGATTTAGTAAGTATATTTAAAATTAAAATAAAAACTTAATAATAGAATAAATGAAGATCAAATAATTAATTCAAATCGTGTTTCGTCTCTCCCGTGTACTATTTATAGATGCGCAAACATGTTGACTGGTATTGGATTTTTACTTGAACTAAATGCAATACAGTCTATGTAAAGTATGTTGAAAGGTTTAAAAATCTTAAAAATTCATAGTGTACCCCCTAAATTTGTAGTGTTCCCCCAAAATTTAACAGTAGGGGGTACATGTACCCCCAAATGAAAAAATCAGTGGGAACACTGCTTTTATTCTGTCAGATAGTGATTTGCTAGCATTTTTTATTAAAAGATTTTGAAATAAAAATATAATAAAATATGTTTTTTTTATTATTTCATTAATTCCTTATGATACCAGATATACGCCAAATCTCTTCTTTTCAACTGGCATTTTAAAAAAAATTGACGCGGGATATTCCTTCTACAAATATTGATGATTTTGTCCTAAAACTGAGTGGGAATCTTAAAATCTCATGAAATTAACTATTGTATTTTGTAATGCCTATTTCACGAACATGGCTAAATGCACTCAGATATTCTCTTATTCTGTAACTCAAGCAAATATATACTCCCCGCAAGTTCTTAACAAGTAACGGAGATGTTAACAATTAAAGTAACCACATGCTTTGCTAACCCTGCAGTATTATACTTCCACAATATATATATATTCTGTACGGGTTAAAGACTGAATGTTGACATTACTGGGTATAATCACATAACAGCATTAGCATAGCATGAACGAGAATCAAGAACAATTCCTTACCTCAGGTCTGTTGTCAGCTAAATCTATATTTACATTAGATTGTCATACCTCTGCATTGTATTCAACTATACATTTACCTCTGAACTGTAGTCAACTATTTCACATTTTAAATGTTCACTTTTCAGCAGTTAGTCAACTATATCTTATTATCAACTTGTCCCTTCAATTTTCCGCAGTTTTTTTTAAGTAAAATTCAGAAAGCAGGGCTTTGCAACTTATTATTTTAGATTCCAGAACCTAGTCCTGCCTATAACATACCAAATGTAATGAGACTCTAAAGTTAAAAGTAACAACGTCCTACACAATTGTTTATCCGTATGACGTAATCCCAATGTCATCCGTCATCTGTTGTGCTCTTCTGCTGTCTTGCATTGAACCTAGTCCTGCCAATAATATACGAAATGTAACGAGTCTCTCAGTCAAAAGTAACAACGTCCTGAAAAAAAGATTTATTTTTATTTCTTTTGGAAAAAAGTCGGATTTCATAATGCGAATTCTCGTTGTTCAGCAACATTCATTTTTCTTTGGCCGATTAACATTTATCATCGAGAACGTCTACAACAATCTATTCTTCACAGAGTGACTTAAGTTGTCAAGTTCTTGTTGAAATTCAAGATGGTGTTTAAAGTTTGTTCCAATAGCACAGGACCTTGACAAAATCCAACTTTGTATGTTTGATTGTTTGCAATAACAAAGGATCAGTTTTGGGTTTGTGTATTGAAAGGTCTTCTCTTTTACACTGCATCACATCCATCTAGCTATTGTATTTCATGCGGCACATTCATCTATGCAGCACATTCATCTAGCAATTGTATTTTACATGACACATCAATCTAGCTATTGTATTTCACAAGTCACATTCATCTAGCTATTGTATTTCAGTCATCACATCTATCTAGCTATTGTATTTCATGCATCACATCCATCTAGCTATTGTATTTCACATGTCACATCAATCTGGCTATTGTATTGCACATGTCACATCAATCTGGCTATTGTATTTCACATGTCACATCAATCTGGCTATTGTATTTCACGCGTCACATCCATCTAGCTATTGTATTTCACATGTCACATCAATGTAGCTATTGTATTTCACATGTCACATCAATCTGGCTATTGCATTTCACACGTCACATCCATCTAGCTATTGTATTTCATGCATCACATCCATCTAGCTATTGTATTTCACGTGTCACATCAATCTGGCTATTGTATTTTACATGTCACATAAATCTGGCTATTGTATTTCACACGTCACATCCATCTAGCTATTGTATTTTGTGCATCACATCCATCTAGCTATTGTATGTCACATGTCACATGCATCTAGCTATTGTATTTCACATGTCACATCAATCTGGCTATTGTCTTTCACGTGTCACATCCATTTAGCTATTGTATTTCACAAGTCACATCAATATGGCTATTGTATTTCACGTGTCACATGCATCTAGCTATTGTATTTCAGTCATCACGTTCATCTAGCTATTGTATTTCGTGCATCACATCAATCTAGCTATTGTATTTCGTGCATCACATCCATCTAGCTATTGTATTTCACGTCGCATCCATCTAGCTATTGTATTTCATATGTCACATCAATCTAGCTATTGTATTTCACGTCTCACATCCAACTAGCTATTGTATTTCATGCATCACATCAATCTGGCTATTGTATTTCACGTGTCACATCCATCTAGCTATTGTATTTCACGCATCACATCCATCCAGCCATGTCGTATTTTTTTAAACCAGGTAACATGTCTCACAACTCTTAACTTTATATAAATATCTGTATCAACGTCACTAAGGACATCTAAATCAATTTTACTAGTGACCAATCAACAACTTTAACCTGAAAATGTATCGGTCAATATTGCTGCATTATCATTAATCCCACACGTCAATCATCATTCCCTGATACACCGAAACTGGACCTCTGCACATCACCTGCAACATCAGAATCACTGATATATTGGAACTGCTCAATGCAGCAACTTTCTCACTTCTGACAGGCAATATGTTTTAAAAGCTGCTCCCAAATTCAAAACTTCATGGCCAGTCTCAATCAACTGTGTCAACATATTCTATCGTTCCAAGTCGGTAACCCTGTCTTCACCACCCTTTCTGTTGTTTTTTGTCTCTTTCATTGTAGTTTCAAGTCCTTGTTTGCAGTACAGTGCGGACCTACGATGCCATTGCGTTCTCACGCTGTGGTTTCTCTAGGACCCTATATATCATTCTGTATTGTAGTTTCAAGATTTACAACAGTTACTGTATATTTTTTAATTTTCAACATGTCTGTGTATAAGCGTTTATTTATCCTTGCTGTATTGCACTGGCCATTCCAGCGATCAGGCCTCGGTTTAAAGTCTAATCTTAAGGACTGGTAAGGTAGGAAGTACTTTTTAATTATTTCGATAACCAAATCAAATTCGGTCATGGCTGGGATAGAAGCCGTGATGCTAACCCTTACACCATGGTGCTACCCTGTCAACATGTCTGTATGTGTGGCGCCATGCCTAAATGCTGCTCTAGGAAATGCCACATCCCAGGATTTGCTACTGTACGGTCTACACCAAACTCTATGTCTGTAGTGTGTCCAAGAATGGAGCATCACACGAGTCAAGACTACTGTTTTTATCAATCAGCATGTTCTGTTTTCTGGCCTAGCATGTGTGTTTTTTGGCTTCCGGAACTTCTGATCTGCAAGAAGAACGTTTACAGTTTTATTGGTGCTGTTATAAATCAGCTGATTACTACTGTCCTTAGTAAGGATTATGTCTCATTAAAACTGCATTAAAAAAGGTCACAATTGTAACTCAAATAAACGTGAATTGTTTTACAATAAACTTCCGGTTTAATAGGTTTACATTGTTATCTAGGCAGTGCTACACACAAATACCTAGAAATGTTGGATATCTGACTAATGCCCCCAATAAAAGAACACTCAGTGCATGTAATTTGACATGTAAAAATCAGTATACAAAATTACATGTTTCTATGGTAAGTAGTACATGAAGCCAATATGAGAATATTAGCAAAAATATGACTTTAACACTAATGAAAGCACTCACTAATGAAAGCACTCAATACAAAACTTCCAAGCTTGTGACCTTGACCTTAATGTGGTCATAGGTGATCAGAAATGCGACGGAATGTTTTTGTACAACCTTAGTACCGTAATCAAAATATTCAATATGAATAATTTGTGAAAGTATTTTGAGAATATGAGCAAAAACGGACAGACAAGGCCAAAACAGTACAGCACCCACCGCAGTACAGCACAGTTGTGTATAATACATACACAACAGATAAAACCGAGTACTGCTCAATACTCAGCTTGTCATAGGCACGGTCATGCGTGTATTGGAAAGTGACACTGAGTACCCAAAACTTCTATTCAACCGTCAACTTAAAATCTAATATGTAAAGCTCTGTTAAAGGATATTGTTTGGAGTTTAAGGTCATTTTTCAGTTCATTTTAGACTATGTTTGTATAATGACGGTCGATTTTTAGTGGTGGAGGCATACCACACACTTATTCTTGGGTAGAACCCAGTACTGTATACCTCCCACCATCTCACAAGACGAACTCCCAGTGGGATTCGGTTTTGCAGCGGTAAGAGGTGAGAAGGTTTTTACCCCTCTCGACCATGAAGGCGATCTGTTATAGGAGATATATAGTTACCAAACACAGTGGAAGCGACATTCTTGCTATAGTTGTGATGGATTCTGTCATTGGTTGTATTCATGGTAACAATGTAATCGTCCCACACAGACTGTAGCAGGATATCTACACAAAATGAACCAGTCACTTTGTTTCCTGAAGTTAGAAAAACAAGAGTTCAATGACCTTGGAGCTGTACTGATAGGTTTTTGATAGCTAGATCAGCATTCCTGTGTGTTTCATGAAAATCCGTCAAGTAGTTTCAGAGGAGTAGTCGCTACAAATTTTCATTATATAACTCTATGTAAACAAAGATGGCCACTGGCGGCCATGTTTAACGTCAAATCAAAATAATTTTTGACAAGGATCAACACCATGTCATACTGATCATTTTAGAAAAGGTCCCATATCAATATCACTGAAGTAGTAGTCGCTACAAACATGTTTTTTGAAAATCTATTTTTAGCCATGGTGGCCATCTTGAATTTCCGGCCGATCTGAAATTTTGCAGGATCATTAAGACATCAAGAGCAACATTTCTGTGAAGTTTCACGAAAAATCCGTCGAGTAGTTATAGGAGCAGTCGCTACAAATGTTTACTAGATAACTCTATGTAAACAAAGATGGCCGCCGACAGCCATGTTTCACATCGAATCAAAAACGATTTTCAACAAGGACTAACATCATGTCATGCTGATAATTTTAGAAAAAGTCCCATATCAATATCACTTAAAGTTTTCAAGAAGTAGTCGCTACGAACTTGTTTTTTTTTGAAAATCTATTTTTAGCCGTGGCGGCGATCTTGAATTTCCAGCCGACCTGAAGTTTTGCTAGGATCAATTAGACATCAAGAGCAACATTCGTGTGAAGTTTCATGAAAATCTTGTAGTTTCAGAGGAGTAGTCGCTACAAGTTTTCATTATATAACTATATGCAACATCATGTCATACCGATCAATTTAGGAAAGACGCATATCAATATCACTAGGATCAATTAGAATGAATGAATGGTGTTTTATGGCACGTCGACACATAAATAGGTCATATTGTGCACAAAAAACGATGAAAAATGAAGAAATGAAGTATTAATTAAAAATTAATGTAAATATATAAAGATAAAAATACATCAAGAGCAATAATCCTGTGAAATTCATGAAAATCCGTCAAGTTCTTTCAGAGGAGTAGTTGCTATATCATTATATAACTCTATGTAAACAAAGATGGCCGCTGGCAGCAATGTTTAACGTCGCATCAAAATAATTTTCAACAAGGATCAACATCATTCCATACTGATCATTTTAGAAAAAGTCCCATATCAATATCACTTAAAGTTTTCAAGAAGTACTCGCTACAAATTTGGTTTTTGAAAATCTATTTTTAGCTGTGGCGGCTTCTTGAATTTCTGACCAACCTGAAATGTTACTAGGATCATTAAGACATCAACAGCAACATTCCTGTCAAGTTTCATGGAAATCCGTTGAGTAGTTTCAGAGGAGTAGTCGCTACAAGTTTTTACAAAATAACTCTGTAAACAAAGATGCCGCCAGCATCATGTCATGCTGATCATTTTAAAAAAAAGTCGCTACAAAGTTGTTTTTTAAAATCTATTTTTAGATTTGTTGGCCATCTTGGATTTCACATCAACATGAATTTTTGCTAGGATCAACTAGACTTCATGGGCAACATTTCTGTAAAGTTTCATGAAAATCCATTCAGTAGTTTTAGAGGAGTAGTCGCTACAAAAAAAAGTTAACGGACGACGGACGCCGCACCACGGCATAAGCTCTGCTGATCTCTGATCAGTCGCGCTAAAAACACATAAATGTAAATGGCCGACATTTTGTTTAATCCGCGAATGTGAGTCGGAGGTAAACATGTGTATAACACAATATTCAATCGATTTTGAATTTATTTCTTCCCCACAAGTAAATTAAAACATTTATCTTCAGATTTCCGTACGTTTTTGACTTTGTATGCTTGATTCTGATGAGAAAAGCGAACTTCAAATTGACAACTTTCAATGCCAAAGAGACGTATTCGTTTCCTCTGAAACTACTGGATGGATATTCATGAAAAAACAACAAAAAACGGGGGAGTAAAAATCGCAGTCAGTCAGGTAACAGGAAACAAACCTTTTTTTAGGCCTTATCATAAGAACCGACCACCGGCCAAAATAACCACTTTGGCAAAGCATAAAAAAAAAATTGAAACCGAAAGTGTATCAAAGTGATTGGACTGGTGCAGAGGTCCAGATAATTTTTTTGCCTAAGGAGTATTTCACTCCTTGAAATAAGACCGGAGGGGTAAAATTACAAGTGAAAAGTAATTAAAGAGTATTTTTCAAACAACGGTATTATTTTCGTGTTTAGACATGTATTTATTAGTACCAGATACGTCTTTTCAGAACTTTCTTTTGTTTAAGAGACAGTTTTGTGGCTTCTACACGAGACTCATTATCACAATGACGTTCAGTTGTAGACTTTTGAATGTTTGTCGTGCCTTCATTACCCCAGACAGTTTTCATTTTAAATTCTTCAGCCAAGGAAAGCTCGTTTTCCAACTTGACAACGTTTTTTCCGTAACTTTATTTCCATCATGTTTCTTTTTTTGACAAGATTTAACGACGTCAGTTAAAATATCATTCATAATGCCACCAACAATCTTTTCTGCAGAAATTTCAACTGCTACCGGTTGAAAGAAATGTAGCATCTTCTTTTGACTCGCCATGTTGGATGCTGTTCAAACGCCCAGACGAAATTGATAGTATTCAAACGCCCAGACGATTGTGAATGAAATCGGCAATGAATATTTATTAGTAAATACTCAAGAATCTCCGGCTGCTCAACGCAGCACTTCGTATATAGACGGAGACTACCGGGTAAATACAATTCGCTGCGATTGGGAGAAATCGCCATGACGTCACGGACATTTGCATATTGCCTGGTTACATGATGATGCTATTTTTAGAATGCTGTTTAAATGTACTCCCCACAGTGGTTACTTCCCCTATGTTATTGGCTATCATGGAGGTTGACTCGGAAGCTAATGAAATATTTACGCCTGGTTATCAGATCGCATGCGTAACTAGTAATTATTATGCGTTTTTGTAACTCACAGAATTTTGAACCAATGAGTATCTGCCGATTTTGTATGCGTATTTTACGCAAATACGCATCCTATCTGGACCTCTGCTGGTGTATATGTGTAAGTGGTTATCTATCGACATAAAGTATGCATTATTTGAATTGCTCAAACTACAGTACTCTTGGACATTTTTTCAGGAAAACTTAAAAAAAAAAAAATTGTGTTTTTTTAATTTTATAATTTTTTGTTTAGTTCAAAACACTGATACAGCTACCTGTGGTAGACATGGGGTAAATTTATCCGTGATGTGTCAAAATAGAAAGTGACGTCATTCAAAACACTGGCTTTTTCTTACATGATAATAAGCCCCTCTTATTATTTCATTTTAATATTGGAGCGTGATTGTTCGTTCGATTTATATGTTTGTACAATTTTCTACGGAGAGAAATTACTTTTAGTGCTTGACATACATGATATTAAAACGAGAAAGAAAATCAATGGTGCAATGACACCTTAATTGGCGTCTGTGGAGCAGTCTAAATCATCAACATATCAAAGGTCGAAACTTCCTGTGGCGAATCTGTACTGGCGTGAGCGATCTTATTTGTAATCAAGTGTTTGTTGTTTTAGAGCTCATTTCAGATTCGTGCGGTGTTAAGTAGTGTTAAACATTAGAAAAGCATACAAAGTATGTGAAATAGATTCACAAACTATACCTGACGTTCATATGTTGCTTGCTATCCCGAGCTACTTTCGCGGGGAAATATGTGTAAATGGCGCCGTTTGAAATAAGGGGCATAACTCACTTAACGGTACACGTGTAAACAATCTATAACCTATTTCATACAGGTACCAAGATTTAAATAAATATATTTAACTTAGGGGCGTAACTTTAGAATGTGTACGCAAACATAATGGAGGGTCCGGGGGGCATGCTCCCCCTGATTTATTTTTTCCTAGACCGTCTGTGGTGCAATCTGGAGGCATTTCCTCAACAAAGGGCTGATTTTGTCTCTCTGAAATTTATTTGTTTTTTTCTAGATTTTTTTTAAAGAAGTGAGCTGACCCCCACTGACTCTGTTTTTATTGCATTTTTGGACTTTTTTTCCTTCAATATTTGGGACAATGTTGCGTACTTTGCGTACAGGTAGCTACGCGCCTGAGTCTGCAGACTGAAAACAATGATATTGACAGCTTGATGGGGACCAAAAGATAATATTGCAACACTTAAAATACTTCAAGAGATGATCAGTTAACACTTGAAGATATAAATACCACCACTGAATAAATCAGAGACGTAATAAACCACTTTTTAAATCGCTGACCAAATCAAGCACTTGACCTTTTTCACAGTTATGTGTTTGTTTAAAACAAGCGTATAACTCGTGATTTTTGATATTGCAACATGGGTGAAACATGGACACTTTAATTTCTAATGCTTGGTCATTTGACCAACCTAGTTCGTTAAAAGCGCTACTGAGTCAGAAGTAGATGTAATAAATCAGAGATTCGCAACGTCTGCCTCTAGATAGAAAATACAAGAAAGTAGTATGTAACTCGTGAACAGGCTCAATTAACTAAATACTGTTTCTTGTCTCTATTGTTTGTGTTTGTTGTTTCCAGGGTATCCTCTTTTCAGTATTTATTTATCACACTGGTAAACCGGCGACCGAAAGATCAGCTGGCTACCGAAAGATCAGCTCAAATCAAAAAGGTACCCATCAACACTGGGGTAAGTATTTCTACTCGTCGGATACGTTATTCTCAACATATTTACATACGAAATGGTTCTCCGTGTTGCGGAATGAACGATACACGAATGTGTGTAAATGGCTTTGCATTATGTCAAATATTTTGTGAGATATAGCGAGTTAAAGGTGAATGTTTCCCAAAAAGATGTCAATTCTGAAGTTTATACCCTAAATACTCATACAATATTCAATACTGAGGTAAAACAGGTATACGATTAAAACAATTTATATTTAATGTAAAACGTGTATAATTCTTACTGCAAGAATCCACGTATTAAAAAAGTTATGACTATTTTAACTACACCGGTCGGTAAGAAAATGCGCCCGAATGGCACAGCTCCGAAAATTACTGGCGCCCCGAAAGATCAGCCCTGAAATCAATTTGAGAAAATCGCTTTTTTGTGACCAGACGGGTGTTTTATTAGTATTTCATGAAATCACAAGAAATACTGGTTGCATTTATATACATTGCATCAGACAATTTACTGAAATTGATAAAACCTATTTCTTTAATCAAATAGTATTTATGCTAAAAACGACAAGAACAAAAAAAGTTCACGGTTATCGTCTCACGCCTTTGGGCAATGAGCAATTTTATAAGGAATCTTGTGACCAGTCGTAAACCAGTGAAATTACTTAAAAAATATTATTCAATTATCGCCTGCTAATTAGGTCAATACGTAGATTTATCGACCAGAACAATTCATTTGACCAAGAACGAAGTTCGAGGTCGATATGATTTTTTTTCCGTTTGATATATCTGCGTATTGACCGATATATCAAATAGGCAATAATTCTTTTATTATTAAAATTATATTATTTCGTACTAAAATATCCAACATACTTAATAGTTCATAAGCGCGGGAAACGTCTTTATTATAGATTATTCAGAATGTATTGATGTGCGTTGTGGAATGTTATTAAAGGTGCCGTTTTTCTACTTCTACCTCATCATAAATGCATTTAATTTGATCAAATTTTAAATATTTCCAAAACTTGTATCATGAACTTGAGTAGATTTAGTGTAGGTCCGTGATTTTACGCATTAATATTTTTATGATATGAAACAAGAATAGCTCCACTGCCAAGGATGGGAACACGCATTATTAACGAAAGAATGTGAAATTATTTGAAGTCTTCTACTTTGTGTTCAAAACACGTGCATGCAAGAATAACACGATATCTCCGAAATGTGGATAAGATCAGTGATCACGAAAATTTCATGACGCTGCGTGCGGACGTGCATCGGGCATGGCAATGCAACTTTAGAAGTGTCAAATATCGAAGCGTTTTGCAAGGGCCAGACGATTTCGAGATAACGAGTTTCAACTGTATTTTGAATGCAAATGCCGTTAGTTTCCGTGTGGAGGCCGTAAAAAGTCGCCCCGTACTTCACGCATAGTGTAGTTATTATTTTTGGTCGTTTGGGTCATTTTGTATGTTCTTGTTAATTCTGAAAATAGAATACCGCTTAAGCCGATGCAAGGGGGCGTTGCCAGTGGTACAGTGTTGCAATTATCATTACTGTCAATGAACAGCTTCAATTAAACCGATGCTGCTATTTTCCTACTTTGGATGTATTTTATGCTTCCAGGGGATCTACATTTCCAGAATATATTCATATACAACGTTTTTTTGGACAAATATCTACTTTACCTACACCAAGTACGTTCTGACACCGAAATATTCGATAAACTATTTCATATGGTATATCTTATTATTTGTATGTATGAATAAAATATTTATGCACAATAAACGCATACTTATGTGCACAACAATAGCATTTGTATTGTAAACCAACTGTTTATGTCCATTGAAATGTATTTGGTATGTAGATTTGAAATGTTTGAACATAATTGGCTTCTTGCATTCCATATACAATATGTTGACGATTGTGTGAATAAATTTTGCGCAAGCGTATTGTATTCATATTTGGACTCGTCATTGTGTTAAAATGTTTGTCCGCAATAATTTCAAAACTCGTATGTTACCAGCTTTCTAATTGGATAATGTTTCTAGCCCTACATGGCGTTTCGATTATTCGATTAACTGGCTCGTCTCCAAGGGTGATATTGTGCAAACATTTTTCGACATTACATATTAACAAAATTATTTAATATTTATGTTCGATAATTTTATCGAATATACTGCCAATTGGTAACAGACATTTATATTTTTGTAGAATGAAAATAGTTTAACATTGAATACAAATAGTACATTATAGCATAAGAATATATTTTTTTGTATGCAAATTTATTTTTATTGCATACAAATAGTTCTGTTTATTGTGCAAACATATTTTAAAGAATAATGTTACGCATTGCACGCCATAACACCGACGCGATAATCGCCCAGAGTCATGAAAATAGAAAAACTTTCCTAATGACACTGGTAATCTAACATTTAACTGTATAAATAAAGTCAATAATGCCGTATTTGTCATTGGTTTATTGTTCTTTTTCACAACTTCTCTTGAATACTTTAAATGATGGTGAGATACTTGTAAAACACCCGTCTGGTCACAAAAATGCGATTTTCTCAAGTTGATTTCAGGGCTGATCTTTCGGGGCGCCAACAATTTTCGGAGCTGTGCCATTCGGGCGCATTTTCTTACCGACCGGTGTAGTTTAAATAGTCATAACTGTTTTAGTACGTGGATTCTTGCAGTAAGAATTATACACGTTTTACATTAAATATAAATTGTTTTAATCGTATACCTGTTTTACCTCAGTATTGAATATTTTATGAGTATTTAGGGTATAAACTTCAGAATTGACATCTTTTTGGGAAACATTCACGTTTAACTCGCCATATCTCACAAAATATTTGACATAATGCAAAGACATTTACACACATTCGTGTATCGTTCATTCAGCAACACGGAGAACCATTTCTTTTGCAAATATGTTGAGAATAACGTATCCAACGAGTAGAAATACTTAACCCAGTGTTGATGGGTACCTTTTTGCTTTGAGCTGATCTTTCGGTAGCCAGCTGATCTTTCGGTCGCCGGTTTACCAGTGTGTTTATATAAATTGTCAGATCGCTGGTGCGTTTATTTTACTTTATATACCGACTTAAAGAAAGCGAGAGGGGAACGATACATAGGAATCAGGGAACCTGCCCTGCTCTTGCACACGAATACATTCCTTGTCTCTTTACCGTGCTCTTACGGATGGGTAAGATAAGATAAGATAAGATAAGCGACTTTATTTAAAGAGGGTAACATATTTAGTTTAAAACTAATCTTCCACATGGCCCTCTATTATTTACAACATTTTCAACAACAATACATGTTTAATATAAAATGACATATCTGATGTACATTTCCAATTAAATCAAGTTCATCATCATCATTTTAGAATATATGGTGACTTATGACTTACACACACAATCACATTCACACATGAATTTCTCATTGACAGTGACATTTAGCAAAAAACAATATATACAGATTAACAATATATGCTAAAACAAAATAAAAATAAAGTTTAAAAAAAAAAAACAGTTGCAATAATCCAATAATTAAAGAAAAACAATTTAAACATTTTTCATTAATTTAATTAAATTGCTTTGAAATGCCATTATTGACGATCTGTCTTTAATGTTGGTAGGTAAATTATTCCAAATTATTGGTCCTGAGTATGTTAAACTTTGTTTAAATATTTCTTTATTAGGTTTTGGTATTATGAAATTGTTTGAAGAACATGATCGTGTTATTGTTGTATTTTCATTAACTTGTCTTAATGTGAACATTTCATTGACATAAGATGGAGTTTTACATTTTGATATTTTATACATAAACTTTGCTTTTCTAAGATAGACTCTGTCAAACACGGTGAATGTATACAGTACTGATCCAGGAACAAGTGCATGTTCTGTTGCCACCACTTAAAATAGACAGTCAGAAATTGCCTAACCTGTGCTGGAAACATATGTTAAGAAAGATAAAAATATCGGACAGGGAAAGCAGCATTCAAGGACGACAGTCAACCACAAAACAAAAACAAACACGCAAACAGACAAACGAGAAGGCAAAAGTAATAAACCCCAAACAAACAAACGCTGACGTGCTCGGAGGTATTAAAACCCGATACACGAGACCGCACTGTTTACGACCGTATCCAACGAAAACGGCTACAAGGCTATATTAGCTGAGTTTTTGAGTATTTTACCAGACAGACAGACAGATATTTTTTATTGATTTAAACTTTACAAGTTTATCATCATATACAATATGCAAACATTTATACGTGACAGAATAAACAAAACAAACAAACAACAAAAACATAATTTTGCACACTAGTTTCAAATAAATTGTATTATTGAATAATTTGAAATATTAAATAATTGAATAAAAATGTGGAAATGACGCTGAGTTTTTGAATATTTTACCCATACTTTTTTTTTACAATTTATTTTTTAAATTTTGAGTATCATTACTCAAGAACTTACTTCAAAAACGCATAACATCTAAATATTATGAGAATTATTTGAGTATGTATGGTCCTGTGGTTCCATATTTACATGATGAAAATTGTTTCAAAAATGTGTCAACTATTTAGGTCATACAGCGTTTCTTGTCATTTAATCAGACTAGTTGTTTCGTTTAGTTTAAAACGTATTAATTCACATCCATTTTGAAAGCAACTGTTTACTTTGAACGATTCCCTTATAACTCATTCATTTTGAATCTGAGGAGTAAATACGCATTGCAGTCAAAAATTATCTACAGCTCTGGGGCTAGGTTAAATGGACACACGGCAATCATGATTTTTTAAAAACTCACGGCGTCCCGTTAGTTTTTCTCTTCACTTGCATTTGTTCAATCATTAATAGTAATTGTTAGAATAGTTCAAAGCAAATCATTTTTATATAATACTAACTTTTTATAATAGTGCATCAATAATATATTTAAGAATTTGGTGAATAGTGAAGAAAATTGAAATCTCAATTTTTTATTTAGTCATATGCAAGCAGTTTTAAAGTCAAAAAGACGCAGAATAACCAAACTGAGGAACACATTTTAATGTTTGAATAAAACTCAAGATTGCCGTGTGTCCCTTTAAAGTGTCTTGCCCAGAACACACCGAAGAATCTCAGTGGAGGTCATGATGCCTAAATGTGAGTCCTTCCGAGATGTCAAGTCCAGCGTGCTATCCGCTGACCGACGCCAGACCCTACAGGGAGTGTAAATAGAAGTGTCACGAACATAGGTGTAAACCACTGAATTGAATTGGGTTTTATTGTCGCACCAACAGCCAAGGTTGGCGACTTTTCCAGCTTACATTGGTGGAAGAAGACCCCAGGTGCCCCTCCGGCCAATTTTCGTGCGCGGGCGGGCACATGGGTAGAACCACCGACGTTCTGCAAGCCAGTTGGATAGCTTCCCTGCACAAAGATTCCTAGTAGGTGTGAACCAAGGACTTAGCTCTCACTCAGACACGGACTATACGCGAAACTATTTCCTATCCGAAACCAACTCCAAATGAGTTGTTCCAATCGGTGGTGTAGCAGTAAGGGTCATTCAGTAAATTCGCGGACAATCATACTTCTTATCAATATCGCTAACAGGTAATTGTAGTGAAATTGCCTTTGATGAACATTAGTATTAAATCGTTTAATTCAGAATAAACAAAGGGACGAGGCCTTACCATACTCTAACTTCCAATAAATGGAACTTAAGTACTCTGTAATACAAAACAGATAGACCAGACTCTATCTATTACTTATTCATTAACTCATATCAGCAGCTCATGCATGTATATATATATGTAGATAAAACTTATCTTTATAGGTATTTACGTATTAATTTTCAGACAGGTGACGTGTTTGTTATGAGTATGGCCTTAAAATGTATATACAGTAGAAAACTACGATAAATGGACTGCCTACTACATACACTACATATAACTAGAATAGCACCACATAACAGCAAAAACACTGCATATATAAAAGAAAGTACCACGTATATTGGCGTGAATATATGAATATTGAACCACGTATCAATTCAAATGCACTGCATCGTCGTGTGTAATCGTACACCAGATATTGATACCCCAGAATCGGTGAACCTAGACAAAATCAAAAAGATAAGCAGAAAATCGATTTGTTAAATACACGCCATTGCTACAGCTGAAAGACGTTTTCACGTATTTTATCTGTTCATATTAAAACCTTCTAATTACTAGAAAATACAGTCTTGGTTAATTTCCAGAGTGACGGTGGTACTTTAATTTTTGACGCTGAATATACTTTTATTTACACGTTCTCTTCCATGTATTACGGCATGTACATGTCTATTCTTTACAGCCAGCGAGGCTATTACGGCATGTACATGTCTATTCTTTACAGCCAGCGAGGCTATTACGGCATGAACATGTCTATTCTTTACAGCCAGCGAGGCTATTACGGCATGTACATGTCTATTCTTTACAGCCAGCGAGGCTTTTGTTATCAATACAAACATCTCAACATTTTTGTAAAAGAGAGTTTCTGCTGCTCGTTGACGTTTATCTTCTTGATTTTGTATATTTTCCCAGATTCAGAGGTACTAATATCCGGTGTGCGATTGCACACGGTGATGTACAATTACACACGGTGAATAAAATAGTATGAGAGTGGACCTTTGGAAACTGCCGAACACGATAAATACGAAATATTGCAGTATCGGTTTGATTGAGACTGTTCATGAACGGTAGTGAAATATGCTTGCTACCGTTCACGCCACCTAGCCCCGGGTTGAGCAGGGTTGAACAGAACTCAATATTCATAAAAATCAATAGTACTTACAGAATGTTAACCATCCCGAAGTTGGCATGCATATGGCGTGGATATGCTCCTTTTAATGTCATAAGTTCATGTCCAGTGGCGTATGGTCCCAGTATCTAACACAATTCAATGCCCCGAAGAGCGAAATAAACAAAATGGAATTTAGTTGAGAGCCGCGGTTATGAAGCCTGCGCATCACAAGTAATAGTTAAAACGCTAAATTAAAGAGCAGACAACACATCCTATGAGTGGTTAAACAATACCCAGAGCCTTTATCGGCCGGAGTAGTGGAACCACCGAACCGAAATTTAAGTAAGAACACATAAACATTTGAATATACCGAGGTCGGCTACTTTTCACCATTGTTTGTGTTTGCTGCTTCCAGGGGATTTTCAGTATTTATTTGCATTCATACTGTTGTTTGGGGCGATTGTATCAGCAAAAGCGTTTTTTTACTTTTCAGACAAAATGCATCTAGTACCTCAATACAAAAAGCGTTTTTTTACTTTTCAGACAAAATGCATCTAGTACCTCAATACATGTAAGTTGTATATCAGTGAAACAGACATTTTTTGTGGTAAATAAACATACTTTACTTTTAAAAATTGGTTGAGAAATAAAAAATGCATGCGCGAATGCTGTTTTTCATGGAGCAAAATGCAAAATTCTGCTGCATGAAAAGTTTGAAATATATATATTTGTTTTTTTTTATCAAAAAATGGTTTTAAATTGTCGGATATTCATGAAGACATCCTGAAAGTTGTATAGCAAACTATGAAGGCTAACTGAAGTAATATGACATTTTATAATGTTCTGATGTCCTATTAACAAGGATTTTACATGCCGTGGGAAAAGCCCTATCAAAAAAATCGTTTGGGTTGTAAAATATTTATTTCCCAACCGATTTTCAAAACTAAGGTAGTTTTATAAACCACTAAAAATACCATTTCTAATGATATATAATGGATGTATGCATTATTTAAATTGCTCAAGCTACTGCAGAACAACCTTTGACTGAAACAAGCTCTTCGAACAATAGAATAGTCTAGTGTTTGTTACTGTGTATGGCAACTGTAAAAACGTTTAATGCTACATTTTCATTCCTGTTCGACTGTTATACATACTTTGATATAATCAGCACTTAATCAATGGGATTGTCTATGCATACATAATAATGCGTATTTTTTACTTACATCTTCATGTCTATGTCTAATGTATTAGCGTAGCAAAGTTCTGATTCTCTGTGTCTCTACAGATCTGGGCTATATGAGTTTGGATTCCCTGTGTCTCTACATATCTGTCCCTACAGCTCTGGTCTATATGCAAGGTATGGCAAAGTTTGGATTCCCTGTGTCTCTACATATCTGGGCTATATGTAAGGCGTGGCAAAGTTCTGATTCCCTGAGTCTCTACAGATCTGGGCTATATGAGTTTGGATTCCCTGTGTCTCTACATATCTGTCTCTACAGCTCTGGTCTATATGCAAGGTATGGCAAAGTTTGGATTCCCTGTGTCTCTACATATCTGGGCTATATGTAAGGCGTGGCAAAGTTCTGATTCCCTGAGTCTCTACAGATCTGGGCTGTATGTAAGGCGTGGCAAAGTTCTGATGCCCTGTGTCTCTACAGATCTGGGCTATATGTAAGGCGTGGCAAAGTTCTGATTCCCTGTGACACTACAGATCTGGGCTATAAGTAAGGTGTGGCAAAGTTCTGATTCCCTTTGTCTCTACAGATCTGGGTTATATACAAGGTGTGGCAAAGTTTGGATTCCCTGTGTCTCTACAGATCTGGGCTATATCCAAGGTGTGGCAAAGTTCTGATTGCCTGTGTCTCTACAGATCTGGGCTATATGTAAGGTGTGGCAAAGTTTGGATTCCCTGTGTCTCTACAGATCTAGACTATATACAAGGTGTGGCAACGTTTGGAATCCATGTGTCTCCACATATCTGGGCTATATGAGTTTGGATTCCCTGTGTCTCTACATATCTGTCTCTACAGATCTGGGCTATATGCAAGGTACGGCAAAGTTTGGATTCGCAGTGTCTCTACATGTCTGGGCTATATGTAAGGCGTGTCAAAGTTCTGATTCCCTGTGTCTCTACAGATCTGGGCTATATGTAAGGCGTGGCAAAGTTCTGATGCCCTGTGTCTCTACTGATCTGGACTATATGTAAGGCGTGGCAACGTTTGGATTCCTTGTGTCTCTACAGATCTAGGCTATATACAAGGTGTGGCAACGTTTGGAATCCATGTGTCTCTACAGATCTGGGCTATATGTAAAGCATGGCAAAGTTTGGATTCCCAGTGTCTCTACAGATCTGGGCTATATGTAAGGTGTGGCAAAGTTCTGATTCCCTGTGTCTCTACAGATCTGGGCTATATGTAAGGTGTGGCAAAGTTCTGATTCCCTGTGTCTCTACAGATCTAGGCTATATGTAAGGGTTGGCAAAGTTCTGATTCCCTGCGTCTCTACATATCTGGGCTATATGTAAGGTGTGGCAAAGTTCTGAGTCCCTGCGTCTCTACATATCTGTGCTATATGCAAGGTGTGGCAAAGTTCTGATTCCCTGTTTCTCTACAGATCTGGGCTATACGTCAGGTGTGGCAACGTTCTGATTCCCTATGTCTCTACAGATCTAGGCTATATGCAAGGTGTGGCAAAGTTCTGATTCCCTGTGTCTCTACAGATCTGGGCTATATGTAAGGCGTGGCAAAGTTCTGATTCCCTGTGACTCTACAGATCTGGGCTATATGCAAGGCGTGGCAAAGTTTGGATTCCCTGTGTCTCTACAGATCTAGGCTATATACAAGGTGTGGCAACGTTTGGAATCCCTGTGTCTCTACAGATCTGGGCTATATGTAAAGCGTGGCAAAGTTTGGATTCCCAGTGTCTCTACAGATCTTGGCTATATGTAAGGTGTGGCAAAGTTCTGATTCCCTGTGTCTCTACAGATCTGGGCTATATGTAAGGTGTGGCAAAGTTCTGATTCCCTGCGTCTCTACATATCTGAGCTATATGCAAGGCTTGGCAAAGTTCTGATTCCCTGTGTCTCTACAGATATGGGCTATATGCAAGGTGTGGCAAAATTCTGATTCCGTGTTTCTCTACAGATCTGGGCTATACGTCAGGTGTGGCAACGTTCTGATTCCCTATGTCTCTACAGATCTAGGCTATATGCAAGGTGTGACAAAGTTCTGATTCCCTGTGTCTCTACAGATCTGGGCTATATGTAAGGTGTGGCAAAGTTCTGATTCCCTGTGTCTCTACAGATCTGGGCTATATGTAAGGCGTGGCAAAGTTCTGATTCCCTGTGACTCTACAGATCTGGGCTATATGTAAGGCGTGGCAAAGTTCTTGATTCCCTGTGTCTCTACAGATCTGGGCTATATGCAAGGTGTGGCAAAATTCTGATTCCCTATTTCTCTACAGATCTGGGCTAAATGCAAGGTGTGGCAAAGTTCTGATTCCCTGTGTCTCTACAGATCTGGGCTATATGTAAGGCGTGGCAAAGTTCTGATTCCCTGTGTCTCTACAGATCTGGGCTTTATGCAAGGTGTGGCAAAATTCTGATTCCCTATTTCTCTACAGATCTGGGCTATACGTAAAGTGTGGCAAAGTTCTGATTCCCTGTGTCTCTACAGATCTGGGCTATATGTAAGGCGTGGCAAAGTTCTGAGTCCTTGTGTCTCTACAGATCTGGGTTATATGTAAGGCGTGGCACAGTTCTGATTCCCTGTGTCTCTACAGATCTGGGCTATATGTAAGGCGTGGCAAAGTTCTGAGTCCCTGTGTCTCTACATATCTGTGCTATATGTAAGGCTTGGCAAAGTTCTTATTCCCTGTGTCTCTACAGATCTGGACTATATGCAAGGTGTGGCAAAGTTTGGATTCCCTGTTTCTCTACATATCTGTCTCTACAGATCTGGGCTATATGCAAGGTATGCATAGTTTGGATTCCCTGTGTCTCAACAGATCTGGGCTATATGCAAGTTGTGGCAAAGTTCTGATTCCCTGTGTCTCTAAATAATCCTATATGATGACTGACATGTGTGACGGAAGGTTATCACGGTGGAGCATCAGTCTGCGAACCCCGGTATGTGGCCGGACGTCAATGTAATGCCGAACAACAGTTGCCAGAACTTTATCAGTGTTGTACTTTCCTGTGACTGTGGTGTGTTCATGAACAGGAACTTGAGGACTCATTCCACTAGAATCAAGAACAATGCGTACAAAACACGTTTTACGGACTTGGATCTCCGAGCTATTTGTGGTCTCTCACCATTTCCCCCCGACCCTTACTTTGTAATTCTCTTTGCAGTCGGGTTTAAAGAATGACATTCATATTTCACCCCCGTTACTATTGCAAAAAGTCGCATATTGTCATAATCTTCATAGATTTGTAAAAGTTCCGTATTGTTTTACGCACGCCTTCCCGTTTTATTGGGATGACAGTAGGGTAATTAAGACTTTTGCACTCTAGAACCTGGTTTAAACCCCCAGTGGCATTATTTTGCCATTGATCGTTCCAAGGCGGTAGCATTATTGTCAACCCTTTTTGTGTTTGTGATGTCTAATTTGGCCTTTTATTTATCTTTAACGTTGTTATTTGTTTCTCTGTGAGTTTGTGGTTGACTGTCGTCCTTGAATGCTAATTTTCCTGTTCGATTTTTATATCCATAGTATAAAATGGGATATCCATCTCGCGCATATTTTCTTGAGTTTAAGTCACAAACACGGCCCGAACTAATGCCACATATGTCAGAAAGTTCCTCTACTGTGTATCTAGCGTCTTCCTCGATTATTTGTTTTACAGCAACATCATCATTTTCACTATATGCCATAAGTAAACGGCCTTGGAGAGGATCATCTTCAACAGTATACCTACCCTGCTTAAATCTTTGTGACCACCTAGAAACTGTAGCATATAATAGAGCAGCACTCCAAGTACGCTTTAATATTCAATGCAGAACACAGTAATAGCGACCAAAATCGTATATACACTCTTTCTTTTTCCTTCGACATGACTTAATTTCACACTAATTACAGTCAATAGAGAAATCAACCTTATATAATCCGCTATCATACTTAGAAAGCCACAGCAGTGGGTGTCAGTCAATAGAGGAAAGATACTATTTCCGGACATGCATAAGCTATTAAATTCAGTTAAGAAAGTTATTGAGCCAGTTGCAGAGACTTTCAAAATGCCCCTGACCACTGCTGAACTACATCATGTGGCACGAACACTTTGTAATGTACATGTACTTATGTGCTTTAATAACCAGTTATATCATGAAGAACACAATGTATTGGGTACAAACCATTAGATGTTGCTTTCCTTGACATGTTCCCTATAACTCACTAAATCATACTTGTTTTGGGGTCACATTGTGTAGTGCGTCCCCATGATCGAGGGTTAACGATCGTCGGAAACCTTATCGCCTCTCACCGCTGCGTGTTCGAATCCCACTGGGAGTACAACATGCAAGTGAGAAAGGGTCGATCATTAACGATGTATTGAGGTATAACATACTGGTTCTACCCAGGAAAAATAGGGCGGTCTGCCTCTACCAAAAAATCAAATCGATCGTCAAATATAGCCTCCCTTAAATGTGCTTAATTGACGTAAAACACCATCCAAACAAGCAAACTGTTGCATACAAGTTTTACTTCTCGGTATCTTGATGACATGCTCAATATTGATAATCCGTTCTTTGCTCATATGGTTACTAACATTTATCCACCAGAGCTCACGTTGAATAAAGCCAACAGTTCGGATACAGTAGCAGCATTTCTTGATCTTCATCTCTCGATTTCAAATGATTGTATTCATACTAAAATCTATGATAAGAGAGATGATTTCAATTTTAACATCGTTAACTATTCACACCTGGATGGAGACGTACCTCGTGCTACCTCATACGGGGTGTATATCTCCCAGCTCATTCGATTTGCTAGAGCGTGTAATGATGTTATAGACTTCCAGGATCGAAATCAAGTTATTACAAGTAAACTTCTGCTGCAGGGTTTTTACGTTATCACAAACTACGTAGATCTTTCTCTAAATTCTACCGCCGCAACGAGGGCCTGCTGGAAAAGTACAACACCAACCTTAAAACACTTCTGCGACTAGGCATATCACAACCCTCATTTTAAGGAGATATGGTTTATAGACTTCGAAAGTTAAAGGGGTCTGACGGGTTTCCTGACAGCTTTACAAATTTAATCAGGAAGTTCGTCAGAAAAGGATATAACCCTTTGGTTTTACAGCGCACTGCATGTTTAGTGATTGACCCCTCTACAGTCAGTCATTTCGCTTCACTTTTCACTTGTGCGATGACTGGACTACCTCTTGGGACTCTATGATTGTACCTACCGAAACCTCAACTAAGGGAGGTGGGTGCATGAGCTTTCGTCCCTCGAGTTTTCTGGTCGTACCCTAGATTGGTTTTCTCTTTAGCTGCAACTACTATGGTTGTTCAGTACGATTCTGGATACATCCTGAGATGTTTATTATATTTTTTTTGTATGTGTTTCTTTAGTTAGTTTCTCTGGATGTGGACTTTATTGTTAGAGAATTCCTTTTGATAGGATGTAGTTTTGTTTGCACTGTCTTGTCTATTTGGGCGCTGAAGACAGGATAATATCGAGGATTGTGCGCATATAAAATCGATTCAAGCTAACCAGTAGGCCTTATTGTCTACTGACCGTTCCAAGTCGGTAACCTTGTCTTCACCACCCTTTCTGTTGTTTTTTATCTTTTTCATTGTGGGATGTGGTTTTGTTTACACTGTCTTGTCTATTTGGGCGCTGAAGACAGGATAATAGCGAGGATTGTGCGCATATAAAATCGATTCAAGCTAACCAGTAGGCCTTATTGCCTAATGACCGTTCCAAGTCTGTAAACCTGTCTTCACCACCCTTTCTGTTGTTTTTTGTCTCTTTCATTGTATTTTCAAGTCCTTGTTTGCAGTACAGTGCGGACCTTTGATGCCATTGCGTTCGGACGCTGTGGTTTCTATAGGACCCTATATCTCATTTTTGAATAGGAATGGTATTTTGAGACTGACAATTGGTTTTATTTGATTGCAAGCATATCAAGAGGTGTTAAGCGTTGGATTATATGGGTACTTGAATAAAACTAGTGCCAAACATTGGAACAGTAGAATAGACACCTTTTTATTTTGTTTTATTCTCTATGTGATGAAATATAACCAAAAGGTTTAAAAGTCGAACAGGAAATGTAACATTCATAGAATACAGTCAATGATGTTATTGAAGCCTTTAATGACACCTCTCGGTATCTGGATGACACAACCCTTTCGTTTCTACTATGGTTAATACTATATATCATAAAGAACAGTAGGGTAAGTGTGAGGTTTGGTGCACCCTAGAACCGATTTAAACCCCCAGTGGCAATTGTTGCCACTGACCGTTCCAAGGCGGCAGCCCTATTGTCAACCCTTTTGTGTTTGTGATGTCGTTTGCATTTTTTATTACTTTTGCCTTCTCGTTTGTCTGTTTGCGTGTTTGTTTTTGTGTTTTGTGGTTGACTGTCGTCCTTGAATGCTGCTTTCCCTGTCCGATATTTTTATATTTCTACACTTAACAAAGTTAATATTTCGGATATTAACTTCTTTTCTCGATTTACATCTCTCCATTGAAAATGGTGAAATAATTAGCAAAATCTATGACATGATAGATGATTTTAATTTTGATATTGTTAATGGGGATAAATGAGCATGTTCCCCGAGCAACTTCTTATGGGGTCTATGTGTCTCAACTTATTCGTTTTTTCTAGAGCTTGTACTCGAGATGAGGACTTTAATATTCGTAATCTTTGTTTAACTAAAAAGCTACCCCATCAGGGTTACCGTTACCATGGTTACCATATACTTCGTAAAACCTTTGCAAAAAATTATTATCGTAACCCTGATCTTCTTTCCAAATATAAAAGTAATTTAAATACTCTTCTGCGACAAGGACTTTCACAACCTGACTTCTATTTGATATTTCTTTTATTATTGATAAACGTATTCGGCATTTGTTTTCGAAAGGTCCTAAATATAGATTACCTTCAACTATTTATTTTAATGCCTGTCGTGCCCAGATCGCCCACTCCATTGAAGATTTTAGTATCAAATGGTGTCGTAGAGAACATGCGGACCCAAACTCACTTTCTACTTGGAAAAAGTCAATTCTGAAAATTATAGATACACGTATTAACTTTTATAATGCTAACCCCTCTTTACTTCCTCCGAGACCTAGGTTTTCCTTTCGTAATTTAAAATCGGGAATTCAGGAATTTCATAATAAATTTGTTTTAGTTCCTGCAGATAAAGCAGCTAATAATGTAATTATTGTTTGACGCCTACATTACGTCAATGTTTTATCTCTGGAACTCGGCAGCACCAATTCGTATACTCCAGTTAATTCTACCGAGGATGATGTTGTTTCCGCACATATCACTCGGTGCACTACTTTCAAGGCTGGTGTAAACGATAAGCAAAATAAACTGCCTACTATGTACTGGATTCCTAAATTACATAAAAATCCATATAAGGCTCGCTTTATTTCGAATTCTAGTGCCTGCATCACAACAAACATCTCCAAACGTTTAACTTCTTGTCTTACTGCCGTTAAAGATCACGTTAAACTGTATTGTGATACAACTTATGAAAACTCTGGGATTAATTTATTTTGGTCTATAAAAAATTCAGGAGACGTTCTTGATAAAATGTTCAAGAAAGGTCAAGTTTCATCAATAAGCACTTATGACTTCTCTACACTGTATACAACCTTACCACATCACCTTATTAAAGACAAGCTAATTTCTCTTATTCAAAAAACATTTGCTAGAGAAAATACTACATTTTTGGCATGTAATAATATAAAAGCGTTTTTTACTAACGGCAGTTTTGACAATTATACTATGTGGACTTGCTATGAAGTTTGTGAAGCACTCATCTTCCTATTAGATAATATTTTCGTCAGGTATGGAACCACCGTTTATAGACAAATTGTTGGTATCCCTATGGGTACGAACTGTGCACCACTTGTCGCAGATTTGTTCTTATTTTGCTATGAAAGGGATTTCATGTTGAGTCTTTCACCAGATACCCAGACAGATGTTATTGAAGCCTTTAATGATACCTCTCGGTATCTGGATGACATATTGAACATTGACAACCCTTTCTTTCCAACTATGGTTAATTATATTTATCCTAAAGAACTTCAGCTTAACAAAGCTAATATATCTGATAATAACGCTTCTTTTCTTGATTTAGATCTCTCGATTGAAAATGGTAAAATAATTAGCAAAAATCTATGACAAGAGAGATGATTTTAATTTTGACATTGTTAATTATCCTCACTTGGATGGCGATGTTCCCCGAGCAACTTCTTATGGGGTATATGTGTCTCAACTTATTCGTTTTTCTACAGCTTGTACTCGAGTTGAGGACTTCAATATTCGTAATCTTTGTATAACTAAAAAGTTACTCAATCAGGGTTACCGTTACCATAAACTTCGTAAAACCTTTGCAAACTTTTATTATCGTAACCCTGATCTTCTTTCCAAATATAAAAGTAATTTAAGGACTCTTCTGCGACAAGGACTATCACAACCTGACTTCTATGGTGATGTGATTTATAAACTTCGTAAGATTCTTGGTCATGATCACTTTCATACTATCTTTGTTAAACTTGTTAAAAAGTTTATCAAAAGAGGTTATGACCCTATCATTTTGCAACGTACTGCATGCTTGGTGGTGGACCCTTTTACAGTTCGCCACTATGCTTTCCTCTTTAATTGTACGATGACCAGACAGGCTGTGGACCCTATGATGACACCTACCTAAAGCCCATTGGGACGGTGGCGTTTGATGTTTGTCCATGATCTTTCTTGTCGTGCCCTTAATGGTTTATTCTCTTACTGCTCTGGCTTCTGCAAAGTCATTGAGTACCTTCATTGTGGCTTTCTAGGCTATTGTTTTTTTTGTATTATATTTACACGAGCATATTTGTGTTTTACTTATATTGCCTATTGATGCTGCCTTGTTGGTTAGAGATTAGATCATGGCGGGGATTTCTTTATTTACACTGTCCTGTTTTAATGGGATGACAGTAGGGTAAGTGTGAGGTTTGGTGCACCCTAGAACCGGTTTAAACCCCCAGTGGCCTACTTTGCCACTGACCGTTCCAAGGCGGTAGCCCTATTGTCAACCCTTTTTGTGTTTGTGATGTCGTTTGCATTTATTATTGCTGTTTCTGTGTTTTGTGGTTTACTGTCCTCCTTGAAGGCTACTTTCCCTGTCCGATCTTTTTATATTTCTTTTTCTATGCTGATGTGATTTACAAACTTCGTAAGATTCTTGGTCATGATCACTTTCATACTATCTTTGTTAAACTTGTTAAAAGGTTGATCAAAAGAGGTTATGACCCTATCATTTTGCAACTTACTTCATGCTTGGTGGTGGACCCATTTACAGTTCGCCACTATGCTTTCCTGTTTAATTGTACGACGACCGGACAGGCTGTGGACCCTATGATGACGTCTACCGGGTGTCACGAAACACCCAAATCTACCTATTTCCCCCAAATCCACTAATAAATTTGGGGTTTTCGTGTAACCGCGTCTACCTAAAGCCCAATAGGACGGTGACGTTTGATGTTTGTCTGCGGTCGTCTTGTCTTGTCGTGCCCTCAATGGTTTATTCTCTTGTTGCTCTGGCTTCTGCCAAGTCATCGAGTACCTTCGTTGTGGCTTTCTAGGCTACTGATTTTTATTTATATATACATGACCATCTTTGTGTTTTACTTATATTGCCTATTAATGATGTCTTGTTGGTTAGAGAATAGTTCATGGCGGGGATTTGTTTATTTACACTGTTCCGTTTAATCGGGATGACGGTAGGGTAAGTGTGAGGTTTGGTGCATTCTAGAACCTGGTTTAACCGGGTAGGCCTAAAGTGCGAAAAGGAGTCCTTTTCGCGAAAAGGACTTTCCGCTACGAAAAGGAGCCATAAAATCTATATTTGAAGCATTAAGAAAATTATTTTTATATATTTAGAAACATACTAATGAAATATGTTTGCAGTAAAAAATTAGTAAAATCAAACTTCAAATTAATTTTTTGTCAATACTTTTGTGTTTTGACTCCATTTTGACCATACGAAAAGGACTTTCCGTCTACGAAAAGGAGTCATAAAATCAATATCTAAAGCTGTATACACATTAATTTTATATATTTAGAAATAGATCATTAAAATATGTTTGCATTGAAGAAATTAGTTAAATCAAACTTTAAATAGTTTGTTGTCAATACTTTTGTGTTTTGACTCCATTTTGACCATACGAAAAGGACTTTCCGTCTACGAAAAGGAGTCATAAAATCAATATCTAAAACTTAATACAAATTGTTTTTATATATTAATAAATGGACTAATAGAATATGTTTGCATTGAAAAAATTAGTTAAATCGACCTTTAAATGAATTTGTTGTCAATATTTTAATATATTATGACTCTCTTTTTACCGTACGAAATGCGACTATGTCGTCATGTTAAAGCTGTTCGATTTTTATTCCTACTTATTATGTAAATTACCTAACTTCGAAACGCAGTTAAATGTCATTCATAAAAGCATTAATGTGTATAGAAACATATACACACAAACACAAAATGAAACTTATAATATTTAATTCCGTGAAGAATACTTCTGTGTTTTTATTCTGTCTGTGCACACTTTCTTTTCCAACTGAGTATAGATACCTTTACTGTATTGGTATATAGTCATCAAACTCTTAAGAACTCAGTAAATATATGTATTAGTAATGAATGACATACATATGCATACTAATATATTATAATACATAAGGCCATTTTTTTTATTATTATTAGGTTTACCGATTTTTTCTGGAAAAATGAAGGGTAGGAGGAGTGAATAATAAAAAAAAAATTCATGAAAACATACCCACAAAGGCGTCTAAAAGAAAAAAGACTGTATAATAGTATTAAAAGACTTTAATCTTAGTTTCAAGGTAACAAGTCAATTAAAAGGCAATCTATTGTGGTTTATTTTGATTATTTGTTGCAAGCTTCATGAAATTTCACCTTGTGGTCTTATAAACTGTTTTATGCACAGACAAACTGACGGATAGAAAACCCCAAACCATGTATTAAAGTCTAAAATTAACTGCGCATTCTGGCTAATCAAAATATCTGTCCCAGTCAAGCTTTTTTTTTGTTAAAAAAAGAATTTCCAGAAAAAATCGGTAAATCTAATAATAAAAAAAAACTGGCCTAACTTATTATTAACATTTGTCATCTGACATTAAATCTCTAGCTCCACCCTCTATTGATCGAAACAACTGATACCACGTGGCATTTAGTAAATAACAACCAACGCGTGTTATTAATCCTATTATCACTCCGCATCCCAATAAACAATTAACACGTGCAATTATGAAAACCAGTCAACGCACGACATCTGTGCGAATCAAGACGCGTGCCTTTTATAATTGAATCAGCATATAAGTTTCAGTTGGAATAATTGAGAATATTTAATACTTATAGGCATCAGGGAGTAACGTAGTCCCTGTAGGCATTCAGAATGAGATATGACTGAACTTTTAGAAAAAAATATATCATTGAGAGTATTTAAACAAACAAAAGAGACACACACAGCAATATGGATTTGTTTTGTGATAATTTGTACAATAATTAATCTGTTATTGATAAATATGTTGTTGTTTTTTATTTTAATCACTGTTGAGTAAAACAAAATCCGTTCATTATTGCTATGTGCATCTTTTAAGAAATGGAATACACAGATATATACCTCAGAGCAAATACAATCAGTTTTACATTTTTCCGAACACACAGAACACAAATCACTACGTTTCCCCATTTTTAAAATGATAGAATAGAAAGAATATTTGAAGCCATCCGTTCTATATAAACTAAAATAATTACATTAGCTCAAAAATTAAAGAATTGTAATGCACATTTCACAAGAATTATCAAAAGATGTTTGGCTGAAATAACAACTTACCGATGATAATTATTTGTTGTTCCAACGACGTCTAATCCTATAATTAAATCAAGTAGCTGAAATACCGACGTGATCATAGAGATGTGATAATCCAATCAACGTCAATCAAAGGAAAAAGCGACAAAACTGTCAACTGTTTGTACAAGACAAACAATTAATTTAACGCTTGATTTCATTTATTTTTTTCAATATTCTATTAATCTGTTTCTTAATATATTATTATAGTTTATTTCAAAATCCAATAGGCACTAAGGCCCTTGTGGTACAAATACAGACATGAAAATAACATGACAGACAATGTAACAAAAAAGTACAAATGCATAGTATACTTAGCAATTTTACACAATTACGTGTATGTGTATCTAGTGGAGAAGGTGATACCATTTTGAGTGAAATACTGTTGCTATACAACAAAATGCATATATAAACAGTAAATGTATATCATTACAACATCAATTCGTATTACCTATTTGGAAAAAGGTACTCATTTCTTTTATTAAAAGCCTTATAAATAAAAATAGCTAGATTTCTTATTTGCATTTTACATGTAGAATTAATCAAAGAAATGAACTTTTGCATATTTGGACGCATGAAATAATACGTTTTAATATAGTGTTTTCTTATGTCTGTATATAAGGGACATATTAAAACAAATGGTATTCATCTTCTAAAGACTGGCACAATTTACATTTCCTATCATTAACCGGTGTTCTATTTGGTTTGCTCCATCGTCCAGCTTCTATCTCAAGTCTGTGTGATGAAACGCGAAGTTTAGTTAAAGCTTGCCTAAATTTCGATATATTACACATATTTAGTTAGGGTTGAAATCTAAAATTCTCTATACAATTATAAAATAAAGCTCTGCTTGATTCTTGCAAACTATTATGCCAGTTTTGTATAAAATTATCATGAAGTCTTTGTTTGACAACAAGCAAAAATATATATAAACATCTCTATATATTTGCAATATTCTATTAATCTGTTTCTTATTATCTAAACAGAATTTGTATAACACTTTAAGATGTTGATTTTTTTACTTCTTTTCGTAGTCGAAAATCCTTTTCGTATGGTAAAAGGCGATGCAGGAGCAAGCGTACCATTACATAAGGGTATAAGCGTACCATTTTAGGAGCAAGCGTCCCATGTATAGAATATATAGTGGTAACATAGGTGCTAATTTGTTTGTGGTTTGCAGTGCGACTTGATGATAATAATGGTGATAATTGCATGATAATTGCATGGTGAGATCATTATGTATAAGGGAATATGAATAATTTTGCACACGCTTATTTAAATTTTTAGTAGTTTTATTTAATTAATATATACACAACAAATAAAGATATAGAAGACAAATATAAAGTTTTACATACAAGACGCTTTACATTCAAGACAGTAATGAAAGATATTTACATTCTTAAACAGATGTCTCGATGTTGTTATGTCCCCATCTTCATATTGGTCCCATAGGTCAAACAGTCGTCCATGGATGCGTTTGTACTTTTGTCTGTTGTTGCGTGTCAGCAGATTTTCAGAGACTAGCCTGATCTGCATGTTGACTTCCTCAGCTTCTGCCCGTAGAAGAGGGACGAGCACGTAGGATGGAAGGGTGCTCCCGCTGGCTCGTGCGTTAAGTCGTTTGTGCCACCCTGTAAAATAAATAATAGTGTAATTAGTTATACATGTATGATTTACTGATGATATTATTATTATATATATATATATTTATTGTTCGTTATTTCATTATTAGTTTAATTAAGGTATTTCATTTAATGTTATCATTTTCTTTTTATGCCATGTTGACACTTATTGTGATGATATATATGTATAAATATATTTACCTTCCACGTCATTATTGGGCCTAACTGTCTCTCTGAAAACCAACCAGTGTTCTGGTTTCCCTACAGAGCCGTCTATCCAATAAGTGCGGACGTAGTTAACCAGCTCGATTATCTCAGGACATGATGCACCGGCAAGCTGCTCCAACTCCTCGAACGTCTCCCTGGTGTGTTCGGCTGGGATGAATGGCAGAACAAGAAGTTTTCGGATGAATCAATACTTGTCCGCCTTTTCGTTATAACTCGTGCTCAGACCCAGACGCATAAGTCTGGAGTGAATGTCGATACAGCGATCTTATATGTTATTCATTGCGCGTGTATCAAAATGAAACATGCGTTTGCGCGTCCGTCTGAGCGTGTGTAATTCAAACAATTAATTAATTAGTTGTTAATTCACTCATTGAAATGTTTGTCCGTGTTTGTGTTGCATTGCGCGTGTATCAAAATGAAACATGCGTTTGCGCGTCCGTCTGAGCGTGTGTAATTGTTAAGTCTTTTCTTTTTGAAAGCGTACTGCGCTTGTATCAGCCGACCGAAATCAAAATGCCAAAATTGAGTTAAATTAAATTCTGCAAATGAGGAATATTAGTATTAAGAACTGTTTATGTTATTATATTTTCATAGACATAGTATTACAGAGAGAGAGATAATAATAAGTTGATATCATGGTACTGGATACTTTAATGGGATAAATTAGTGTGCTTGTAAACTATACATTACTCTAAATGAATCGCTATAAATACGGACGTATACTATAAAGGTAAATAAACATTGTTACATAATTTAACCGGGTGAAGTGGATGCTTAAATGTACCATAACTAATGAGAATATAGTCATGCATACACATACAATATTACTTTTTTTCATCATTTACCTCGGCATTCACTTAAATATCAATATATTATCAATAAATTAATAATTTCACTGCTTATTATCAATGATCCATTATGTTTTATGTTCGATATACTAGATAATTGTTATACCAATGAATCACTATATATCTATATATGTGGTACGCTTGCTCTCGGAAAGTGGTACGCTTGCTCCCGGTACGCTTGTGCAATGGTACGCTTGCTCCATCATTCGTAAAAGGAATGTCAAAACACAAAAGTATTGACAACAAATTCATTTAAAGGTCGATTTAACTAATTTTTGAAATTCAAACATATTCTATTAGTCCATTTGTTAATATATAAAAACAATTTGTATTAAGTTTTAGATATTGATTTTATGACTCCTATTCGTAGACGGAAAGTCCTTTTCGTAAGGCCAAAATGGAGTCAAAACACAAAAGTATTGACAACAAATTCATTTAAAGTTTGATTTAACTAATTTTTTCAATGCAAACCTATTCTATTAATCTATTTGTTAATATATAAAAACAATTTGTATTAAGTTTTAGATATTGATTTTATGACTCCTTTTCGTAGACGGAAAGTCCTTTTCGTAAGGCCAAAATGGAGTCAAAACACAAAAGTATTGACAAAAAAATCATTTAAACTTTGATTTAACTAATTTTTTCAATTCAAACCTATTCTATTAATCTATTTGTTAATATATAAAACAGTTTGTATTAAGCTTTAGATATTGATTTTATGACTCCTTTTCGTAGACGGTACTGTAAGTCCTTTTCGTATGGCCAAAATGGAGTCAAAAAAATTAATTTGAAGTTTGATTTAACTATTTTTTTTACTACAAACATATTTCATTAGTCTGTTTCTAAATATATAAAAATAATTTTCTTAATGCTTCAAATATAGATTTGATGGCTCCTTTTCGTAGCGGAAAGTCCTTTTCGCGAAAAGGACTCCTTTTCGCACTTTAGGCCTACCGGGTTTAACCCCCAGCGACCTTTTTGCCACTGACCGTTCCAAGGCGGAAGCCCTACTTTCAACCTGTTTTATGTTTGTGACGTCATATGCCTTGATTATTAATTGTTTGTCTTTTTGCGTGTTTTGGATTTTACTGTGTTCTGTGAAAGCTGCATTTTCTGTTCGATTTTTATACTTACTTTTAGATTACATCTTTATTAGATATGGTAAAACCGTTAACCGCCAGGTTGTTGGTATTCCTATGGGTACTAACCGTGCGCCACTTGTCGCAGATTTGTTTTTATACTGTTAAGAAAGAGATTCCATGTTGAGTTTGTTACCTGCTAGCCATAGAGACATTATTGATGCGTTTAATAATACATCTCGGTATCTGGATGGCATACTCAGTATTGATAATCCGTTCTTTTCTGATATTGGCAGTTCGCATTCCATAGCAGTATTCCTCGATCTTAAATGATTGCATACATAACACAATCTATGATAAGAGAGATGACTTTAACGTTGACATCGGTAACTATCCACATTTAGGTGGGGACGTACCTAGTGCTACATCATACGGGATTTATATCTCCCAGTTAATTCGTTTTGAAGGGCATGTACCAATTTAATGATTTCAATTATCGAAATGAAGTTATTACAAGTAAACTTCGTCAGCAAGGTTTTCGTTATCATAATGGTAGATCTTTCTCAAATTCTGTCGTTGTTCGCCACAACGAAAACCTCATGGAAAAGTACAACACCAACCTAAAATTATTTCTACGACTAGGAATATCACAACCGCTATTCTGTGGAGATGTGATCTATACCATTTTGAAATTTAAGGGGTCTGACGGATTTTCTAAAAGTTTACACAATTAATCAGGAAATTAGTCAGAAAAAAGCTACGACCCTTTAGTATTACAGCACACTTAATGTTTGGTGATTGACCCCTCTATAGTCACCACGCCTCACTTTTCTCTTGTACGATGACCGGACAAAGAAAAGATAAGTCCAACAAGAAGAGTAGCATCTGGGCTGATAATTAAATCATATAAAGCCCTGGTAGCATTTACAGAATACAGTCACTTCAATCTCATGGAATGCCATGATTGCATCTTCTGAAACCCCGAAAGGGAAGGTTGGTGCACGAACCTCCGTCCCTCGGGTTTTCTGGTCGTACACTAGATTGGTTTTCTCTTAGACTGCAACTGCTGTCGTTGTTCAGTACAATTCTGAATACATCCTGAGATGTTTCTAATTACGTTTTGTATATGCATCTTTACAGTATCGTTTCATAATTTCTCTGGACGTGGACTTTATTGTTAGAGATTTCCTTTTGATGGGATGTACTTTTATTTACACTGTCATAAACTTGAGTGCTGATGACGTGATAATAGCGAGGTTGTGTATACTTAAAATCGATTTAAGCTAACCGGTGGACCATATTGCCTACTGACTGTATTCACCACTCTTTCTGCTGAGTATTGTTTTTTTCCAATGTATAGTTAATTTGCTCTTTGTGGTACGGTGCGGATCTACGGTGTCATTGCGTTTGGGTGCTGTGATTTTTATTTGTCATTTGTTTTGCTGCTCTTGGAACTCATAGAGTAATTGCTTTGTGGCATTCTAGGCTTTGCTTGTTATATATTAATATATACATGATCACATTTGTGTTATACATTGTACTTATATTGCCTATTAATGTGCCTAGTTTGTTAGAGGATATAGTCTAGCGGGGATTTCTTTGTTTACAATGTCTTGCTTTTTTAGAGTGTCAATACGATAACAAAGGTTTGGTAAACCTGACGCGGCATTTTTTCCGCTGACTGTACCTATTGTCAGCCCTTTTATATTGTAGTGTCACAGATTTTGCTTTTGCTTCTGCCAAGTCATTGAGTACTTACTTTGTGGCTTTCTAGGCTTTTGTTATATACATACTCATGTATGTGTTTGTGATGTCGTTTGCTTTTATTATTACTTTTGCCTTCTTGTTTGTCTGTTTGCATGTTTGTTTTTGTGTTTTGTGGTTGACTGTCCTCCTTGAATGTCCGATCTTTTTACATTTCTTTACAATATCTTATATTGCCTATTAACGCTATCTTGTTTGTTAGAGATTATAACCTGGCGAGGGTATCTTTATTTACAATGTCCCGTTTATTAGGATGACAATAGGGTAAGAGTGAGGTTTGGTGCACCCTATAGCCTGTTTAAACCCCCCAACGGCCTTTTTTGCCATGGACTGTTCCAAGGCGGCAGCCCTATTGTCAACCCCTGTGTGCTTGTGATGTATTATCTTTCCTTTTATTCATCTTTATATATAGTTGTTCTTTGTTTCTTTGTGTGTTTGTGGTTGACTGTCGTCCTTTAATGCTACTTTTTCCTGTTCGATTTTTATATCTACTGTTGCCTTTTCCTTAATTGTTTTTGTTTTGAATGTGTGTTTTTACATGTTCGATTACTCCAATAATGTCTGTGACTGACGGATTGCCTGACCACTTTACAAAAGTAAACAGGAAATCCTTCAGAAAATGATACGACCCTTTAGTATTACAATTTGCAAAGCACTTCATGCTGGTGATTGAACTCTCTACAGTTAGTCACTACGCTTCTCTTCTCTCTTGTGTGATGACCGGATAACCTCGTGGGACTCTGTGATTGCACATTCTGAAACTCTGAGAGATGTGGTGCATAAACTTTCGTCCCTCGGGTTTTCTGGTCGTACACCCTCGATTGGTTTCGTCTTTAGCTGTAACTGCCGTGGTTGTTCATTTCAATTCTAGATACATCCTGAGGTGTTTCCATTTATAGATTTTTTTAAATATATGTTTACAACATAGGTGTATCCATAGACCACATATAAAAGAGGATTCCTCCTCCCAATAAGGGCAATGTACCTTTCATGAGTGGGTGTTTTTGTTTCGAATTTATTGTGCGGAAAGCATATTTTCATAAAAGCTCATGGTGTCCTTGACCGTTGACCTACTGCCCTAAACAACACTAAGGTTCCTCTTACCAAGGACAATGCACCTGTTAAGTTTAATGCGTGTGAGTGTAATAGCCGGAATTTGTATTTCCATATAAAAAAGTATGAAAAGTCATGACGGCAAAGACCTTTGACCTACCGACCCCAAACAATAGGTACCTTCTCTCACGAAGGACATTGTGATGGTTTCGAAGTTATCTTGCGACATGCATATTTCCATAGTTCACGGTGAAATTGACCATATGCAGTAGGTTTCCTCCTCTAACCAAGGACAATGTATATGTTTTTCGAATTTATTGCGCGGAATACATATTTACATATAAGTCATGGTGACCTTAACATTTGACCTACTGAGCCCAGAAACAATAAGGTTCCTCCTCTCACATTAAATAAAGCTTCATGAGTGTGGGCGTTATGGTTTGAAAATTAATTTTATCATTAAAGTTCATGGTGACCTTGACCTTTGACCTACTGACTCCAAAAACAATAGGGTTTTCTTCTTACCAAGGGCAATGTACCTATAAAGTTTCATTAGAGTAAATGTTATATTTTCATAGTTTCCATAAAAAGTAATGATAAACTTTGACCTAGTGATCATAAAAACAATAGGGTCACTTCTCTCACAAAGGGCAATGTACCTTAGAAGTTTCAGGAGTGTGGTTCTTATTGTTTCGATTTTAACTCTTAAATATGGATGTGTCACGGGCAATGAGAGCTCCTCCTTTCACCAAGGGCAGTTTCATAAGGGTAGTTTGATGGTTTAACTATCATACGGAACGCATACTTCCATATAAGTCATGGTAACCTTGACCTTTGATCTACTTACTTCATAAATAATGGGCTTCACCCTCTTACCAAGGGCAAACATGAGATGTTTGTAAACATATATGCCCCCTTTCAACGACCATAACATAAACATTCCTGTAAAGTTTCGAGTTTTTTGTGCCAGCTGTTCTTGAGTTATTGTGAAAACAAGCAATTTTAATGACTTTTTTTACACGTTTTTTTTTACCATAGCAACCACATTTCTTATGAGAATCTACCCAAAAGGGCAGTGCACAACTAGACCTGGACACAAACATTCCTGCCAAGTTCCGAGTTTGTAGTGTCAGCTGTTCTTGAGTTAACGTGAAGACAAGCACTTTTTAGTGATCGTTTACATGTCAATTACCATGGCAACCACATTTCTTATGCGAATCTACCCAAAAGGGGAGGTGCATAACTACACCATGACACAAACATTCCTGCTAAGTTTTGAGTTTGTCAGCTGTTCTTGCGAAGACAAGCAATTTTTAGAGATTTTTTTTAGTGTGTTTTGTTACTATGGCAACCACATTTCTTATGCGAATCTACGCAAAAGGGGAGGTGCACAACTAGACCATGACACAAAAATTCCTGCTGAGTTTCGCTTTTGTAGTGCCAGCTGTTTTCTTGAGTTATCGTAAAGAGAAGCAATTGTTTTTTACAAGATTTGTTACCATTTCAACCACATTTCTTATGCAAATCTACCCAACAGGTGTATTTCTGCATTCCTGCATTCCTGCCAAGTTTGAAGTTTGTAGACCCAGCTGTTCTTGAGTTATCGTGAAGACAAGATTTCGGGACGGAACGACCGACATTTGCAAAGCAATATGCCCCCACCTTCTTCAACATATCTGACATAAAGCATATCTCCATATAAGGTCATGGTGACCTGGACTTTGACCTACTGAACCCAACAACAAGATACAGATCCTCCTCTCGTCAATGGCAGTGAACCTGTCATTTTTCATGATAGTCACTGTGCGGATGTTATGGTTGCGAAGTTATCATGCGGAATGCGTATTTCCTTATAATATCATGGTGCGCTTAACCTTTGACCTACTGATGCTAAAAATAATAAGGTTCCTCCTCTCGCCAAAGGCGTTCTACATATGAAGTATCGGGAGTGTTGATAGTTAAAGTAGCTATCCTGCCAAAAACAGCCACATTTTGCAACATATGTACACCATTTCTAAAACTACTGACGACGAGGTATATATAAAGGAGTGAATTCATACTTTTGATTTCTGTGTATCTAGTCATAGCTAGGCGCCCTGCCGTAGTTCGTCCGAAGGTTGTCTGTCCTTGGTAGTTCACAAATATTTCTCCCTATATATATATATATATATATATATATATAAAACTTATATCTTTTGAGAATCCAAATTCTATCGCAATATAAATGCCTTTAACCAGCTGGGCCAAACCCAAAAACTGGAGCATTGAATTAAGAGTTACCAACTCATAATCAATCACATATATTTTATGATGACGTTAATAAACTTTTACTTTAATCGGCACATATACATTAGTATATGACCTGAACACCTGGATAGTTTTGACAAATGGTTTTGTTGATTAATTTTGTCGTTATTTGGTGGGATAGCTACTTTAACCTGTGGAATTATTTACCCCATAACATAATACATCCCGTTATATTAAACTGGTGCATAAAAAAAAGGCTACCTTCAAACATTTAACAAGAAATCAGTAGAACCGATGAATGCTCCCCGAATACAGGTACACATGTGAAATACAATTGGATGAAAAATGTAGGAGGAGTTGAGCCTACAAGCTTTATATCTTTTTAAAAATTGCGAAGTCCAGTAACTCTGCCAAATGTTTTTTAACACCAATGTTCCGACAATATGCGCTACTAGACATCATATTGATTCTTCCTACTAAGTTTCATGAAAATCAGATAAAACAAGAGGTCAATGACCTTGAAGCTCTACTGATTGATTTTGTTTTCAGGAAGAAGTCGCTACAAACTTGTTTTTTGAAAATCTATTTTAAGCAGTGGCGGCCATCTTGAATTTCCGGCCGACCTGAAATTTTGCTAGGATCAATTAGACATCAAGAGCAACATTCCTGTGAAGTTTCATGAAAATCCGTCCAGTAGTTTCAGAGGAGTAGTCGCTACAAGTTTTCATTATATAACTCTATGTAAACAAAGATGGCCGCTGACAGCCATGTTAAACATTGAATCAAAATAATGTTCGACTCGGATAACCATCATGTCATGCTGATAATTTTAGAAAAAGTCCCATATCAATATCACTTATAGTTTTCAAGAAGTAGTCGCTATAAAACTTATTTTTTTTAAATCTATTTTTAGCTGTGGCGGCCATCTTGAATTTCTGGCCGATCTGAAATTTTGCTAGGATCAATAAGACATCAAGAGCAACATTCCTGTGAAGTTTCATGAAAATCCGTCAAGTAGTTTCAGACGAGTAGTCGCTACAAGTTTTCAATATATAACTCTATGTAAACAAAGATGGCCACTGTCAGCCATGTTTAACGTTGAATCAAAATAATGTTCGACTCGGATAACCATCATGTCATGCTGATCATTTTAGAAAAAGTCCCATATCAATATCTCTTATAGTTTTCAAGAAGTAGTCGCTACAAACTTATTTTTTAAAAATCTATTTTTAGCCCTGGCGGCCATCTTGAATTTCCGGCCAACCTGAAATTTTGCTAGGATCAATTAGACATCAAGAGCAACATTCCTGTGAAGTTTCATGAACATCCGTCAAGTAGTTTCAGAGGAGTAGTCGCTACAAGTTTTCATTATATAACTCTATGTAAACAAAGATGGCCGCTGGCAGTCATGTTTAACGTTGAATCAAAACGATTTTCGACAAGGACCAACATCATGTCATCCTGATCATTTTAGAAAAAGTCCCATATCAATATCTCTTATAGTTTTCAAGAAGTAGTCGCTACAAACTTTTTTTTTAAAAATCTATTTTTAGCCGTGGCGGCCATCTTGAATTTCCGGCCGACCTTAAATTTTGCTAGGATCAATTAGACATCAAGAGCAACATTCCTGTGAAGTTTCATGAAAATCCGTCAAGTAGTTTCAGAGGAGTAGTCGCTACAAGTTTTCATTATATAACTCTATGTAAACAAAGATGGCCGCTGGCAGCCATGTTTAACGTCGAATCAAAACGATTTTCGACAAGGACCAACATCATGTCATGCTGATCATTTTAGAAAAAGTCCCATAGCAATATCCCTTAGAGTTTTCAAGAAGTAGTCGCTACAAACTTGTTTTTTAAAAACCTATTTTTAGATTTGGCGGCCATCTTGGATTTCACATCTAAATGAATTTTTGCTAGGATCAACTAGACTTCATGGGCAACATTTCTGGAAAGTTTCATGAAAATCCATTCAGTAGTTTCAGAGGAGTAGTCGCTACAAAAAAAAGTTAACGGACGGACAGACGGACGGACGACGGACACCGCACCACGGCATAAGCTCTTCTGATCTCTGATCAGTAGAGCTAAAAATGTAGGTGGACATTAACGGAAATTATTAACATTTGAAAAACTTCAAAGTCCCATTACTCTGCCAAAAATCATTCAACTAGAACGTCCTGACAATAATATTATGCACTAATATAACTGATATTCCTGACATTTCGTGAAAATCGGATGAAACACATAGAAGCTGAGCGGACAAGCTATAGATTTGAAAACTTCAAAATCCCGAAACCATGCCAAAAATATTTCAACCGGAACGTCCTGAAAATATGCGCTTTTAGCCATCTACTGATATTTCCTGTGACGTTTTATGAAAATCGGATGGAAAACATAGGAGCTGAGCGGACAAGGAAGCGGAACAGACGGACATGATGGCAACTACATGCTTCCCCGAAAATTTCGAGGAGCAATAACTCTGTAATGCATACATCTACATCTTCTTTAACCAACTGTCAAACCAAATTCCATTTATAAATTTAATTTCAAAAGGATTCAGGCATTATTTCTCTATTTTAAATATAGGTATATTATACATATCAGTTGAATTCAACTGCAGTGGAATGAAAATAAAAGAAAATAATACAAATCTAGCAAGTAACAGTTTATTCTTTATCAATGATAAATACTATACAAAATATCATTAAAGGGACTCTGGGAGATCTTGATGAGTTATAGTTGTCAATCATAATACAAATGGAAACCTTCACAGTATGTTATTATATAATCTATATATGCTATTATATAATATATATATATGTTATTATATAAAAGTTGTGTATATATATAATCCAATCACAATTTTTTTGAATTAGAGACTAAAGCATCACATGAATTACTATTAACTCCTAATGGGGTTGATGCACTATTTTCAAACAAGGTTTATTTTAAAGGGCTGTGAAAAACTTGAAAAAAAGCTGAAAGAATTATCAAAATGCCATGAAAGCTAAAGGAGATAATTATGATCTATTGAAACACAAATGGAGGCGGCCGTCTTGAAACGATGACGTCATCGCACCTTTTTGCCATATATGGCATATTGAGAACACGTCTTTTAAAGCAAGGAAAATCACTGCAAATGAAAAATAAGCATTCAATTGATACATTTTACATATGTATATTTTTTTAAAATCAATTTGCAGTGATTTTCTTCGATTTAAAATATATCTTGTCAGTATGCCATCTATGGTAAAAAGGCGCGATGATGTCATCGTTCCAAGATGGCCACCTCCATGTATGTTCTTTGCAATTTTTCAATAGGTCATATCTCCTTCATTTTCGTGGGATTTTGATAATTGTTTCATGTTTTTTTCATGTTTTTCAGAGCCCTTTTAAATATATCATGTTTGAAACCCCTTTAACCCGTTACATATTTATACTCGCAGGCTGATCTGAGTTTACTTTGTCGCAAACGCTATTATATTCGTGCTTCGTGGGTTAAGGTTTAAAGATTTATACTACAAAACTTGCTGAGTCGTCTGGTTTTTCAGGTAAACTTAATCATTGGGAGTAATTAAATCATACAAATAATGGGTCATAGTTCAATGCATGTACACATTGGCATATGGCTTAAGCAATGTTTTATTCAAGAAATGTGGTCAACAATATGTCAAATAATACATGAACAGGATCTGAAAATAAGCTTTCGATGAAAACTTGTATAATAATTCATCTCCTTAAGAAAAACAAGAGATAATACATTGATTCATACAATACAAAATAATCACAGGCCCACAAAATGACTAAATTGTTTGTAGGGGCGCATATTTCAGTTTTGGGTTGGAGCACAGCAAACCAACCATTTTTTTAAAGAAACTAACCCGCCAAATAACAGCAAAATTACACTACAAAACTGTTGATCAAAACTTTATCCAGGTGTTCAGGTCATTGAATAATGTATATGTGCCGATTATAAGTATTGTTTATTCATGGGTTCTTAAAATACCCGTGATTGAATATGTGCTAAATGAATTATGACTTGGTAACTCTTAATTCGACGCTCCAGTTTTTGGGGTTTTATTCTGGCTGGTTAAAGCCATTTATATTGTGTCTATAGAGTTGGATTCTCAAAATATATAAGTTATATATATATATATACCTGGGCGTCAGTAGGTTTAGAAACGGTGTACACATGTTGTAAAAATGGCTGTTGTTGGCGGGATAGCTACTTTAAGGATGGCCTTACTGATTACATGGATGGGATGATAGCACACTCCTATACATGTATAAATTAGCTTCCTCAGCATCATTTTTTAACTAATAGTAAAATTGAATGAGTTATATGCATATAATGTATCAAAATCTTTTGAAGCATTTTGAAACATTGTTTCATATAGTAATTGAATAGGCTTATATCTTACATGATGGAAGAATTTTCAAACATTTTTTCGCTAAGTTATTTAATTGGCTTATATCTTCTAGAGATTAAACCCTGTAATGATATGTGTAATAATGCATTCAAGTTATATGCATTATTATATACATATAGCATGGGTTTAATCTGGTGACTTGTGGTGACATTTGGCATTTCACTTACTGTCAGTAAACTAGGTTCAGCAAACTACATACTATTCTAAGTAATGACATAAGCAATAATTTGAATTCATTATCCCTGTGAAAACATGATTAACCATGGTCATCATATATATATCAAACCATGATCATCATATATCATCCCATGATTAACCAAGGTCAGGCCAAATAAAATTATGTGTGATTACTGTTTCCCAAACTGACACTTTTTTAAGGGCCGACCCTAAACATGTTATGCCAAATCTAAACTTTTTTTTTTTAATATTATGTTTTATTTCTTCTTTTTTTTTATATATAAATTACATTTTCTATCTATTCTCTATCTGTATTTGATGATATCAACACATATATATTTAAGTTACTTTATTAGGTTATAAAAGTACCGAGTGAAAAAAGACAAAATATTAAATAAAATATTTTCCTACCTACAAACAATATTTAGTTTAACATGTAGTAAGAACCACACATACAATTTTATTTGGCCTCACCCATGTCAAAGTGAAAGGCAGTTCCTAAGCAGTTTTTTAACCTTAACAGTTGATAGATTTAAGCAGTTCTTTTAATAGCAGTTCTTTAGCAGTTCACTAGCCTTCTGAAGCTTCCTTAACATTAACAGTTCTTTAGCAGTTTTATAACAGTTTCTTAGCAGTTCTTAAGCAGTTCTTTAGCAGTTTCTAAGCAGTTATTTTGCTGAATTATGTTAATGTACTGCTTATATTTAATGAATATGCATTAGAACTGCTGGAGAACTGCTAGAGAACTGCTATGCAAGCTCTATATTAGGTCATGACACACCCAACAGCAGAAAGAAAACTGCTTAAGTTGTATGAATATTCATTCGAACTGCTAAAGAACTGCTAGAGAACTGCTAACTAAGCTCCATGTAAGGTCAATGACACACCCACGAGAAAACTGCTTAAATAAAAGAGTTCACGTACAATTATTCTTTGGACTTCTAATAGACTGCAGGCAAGCTAAGTAAAAAATGCCAAAAGGAACAGATCTACCAGACCCAATTTGTTTACTGATATATTAAAGACAAAATGTGTTGAACAAACTGTATAGAACATAAAAATTAAGTAAAACGTTCATTATGTACATTAACAGGTTTCGACAGCATAATAATTAAGACAATTAAGTTTCGAGACAGAATACTAATATAAAACATGAGAACTGTTTATACACATATAATACTTCAGAATATTCAAAAACCACTAATGCTTGTAATTCAACCATTATATAAAGCAATTAACTCACAAAAACATACTTTATCGTATATAATGATTTATCTCTATATCTGAACAAAACGAAATTATTCTAAGTAGCTGATACATGCAATTGCCAGATAATAATAAACGAAATATCAACTACATTTCAGTACTAATTTCATACAATTAACTTACATTTACTGTTTGATACTTTTTCATATATTGCATATAGGTTTCGCGAAAACAGGTGACAATACAGATTTCTTTGCAAATTACTCTTTCTACTGACTACGTATATAATTGTTCTCATCCAAATACAAGTATTAAATGCACAATACGTTTTCATGCAATAAGGCATTTAAGTATAATCGCAAAAGCACTTACTTTTTAATCATTAAATATTTAGGAGCCATTTCCCCTCCAGTATTTTGAAAAAAGGTTTTTGAACTCTGGTCAGAATCACATTGGTGTCAATAGATAAATAATAACTTTTTCGTTCATGGTCATGCAGGATAAAACTGCTAGAGAACTTGTAAGGAACTGCTTAGAAACTGCTTAGTTGCATGGATGTATGAGAACTGCCAAGGAAGAAATATGGCAGTTTTCCTAGCTGTTTCTTAACAGTTTCTGCAACTTATTAGCAGTTTTTGAAAACTGCAAATCCAGGACTGTTAAGGACTGCTAAGAAACTGCCAAAAAATGAAGAAACTGCTAAACAACTGCTACAAAACTGCTTAAATAGGCAGTTCACTTTGACTTGGGCAGGGGCGTAGCCAGGCATACTCCTGTACGTATGGGCGTACTCTAGAAAATCGAATGTGAAAAAATGAAAGTGCTTCTTTTTTAAAATCAGCAATAAAAATTGAAGTGGGGTATTGGGTGAGGCACTATTTTTAAAAACACACAATGAATGGAGGCGAGAGCCTCCAAAATCTCGCTCAAATGAAGCCACAAACCTCCGAAATTGCACTCAAATTTCAAAATTTTCCCGGTGGAGGTTCCCAGGACACCCACCAGATGGAGGGGGATACCCACTCCCGCACCCTCCCCCAGGGCGTATTCTCCAAATGGCTCTGGCTACGCCCCTGGGCCTCATCATATATCAAACGATCATCTGCTATTTACCATGCTTGGTATATCTAAACTGTGGTCAAAAGCATCCTCAACCAAAGCCAACCACAGTTAACCATGGACATAATTTGGCAGGGATGTAAGTAAGCAGTTGTATTATTTATTTCAGAGAGTATTTTGATAAGATAAACAAGAGAAGGAAATATACTAAATATGTCATCTAAAGAAACTAGAACTATCACTGAAGGTGATAAATACCCCCGCTTAAATTCTGGGTCATATTCTGTAATAAATTAGGCAATCAACACAAGGTCATCAATTGTTATGTGTATATGAAGTTTGATAATAACCCATTCAGAAATGTTTGAGGAATGCAAGTAATAAATCTGTGTTACGCGATGGGACAAAAATGTGTTACATGATGGGACGGGGCACAACGCGAAAGGTCGTTTTGGAAAAAGTGATTCCTATATTGTCCCCACTTCACTTTGTGAAAGCAGGGGTATAATAAGGGGAGACATAACACTTAATAAACAGATGAACTGGATTAAGAGTATGTCACACAGCAACACAATATAGGTTATATGGCACCAAGATGGATATGAACTTTCTGGGTCCAAGCCTCATTTACATCGAGATACAAATATGAGGCATGGATTCAGAAACTTCCTTACAGTAATACAATATACGCTATATGGTGCCAAGACAGCCATGAACATCCTCATTCACATCAAGATACAAATATGAGGCATGGATTCAGAAACTTTCTTACAGCAATACAATATAAGTTATATGGTGCGAAGACAGCCATGAACATCCTCATTTACATCAAGATACAAATATGAAACATGGATTCAGAAACTTCCTTACAGCAATACAATATAAGTTATATGGTGCCAAGACAGCCATGAACATCCTCATTTACATCAAGATACAAATATGAAACATGGATTCAGAAACTTTCTTACAGCAATACAATATACGCTATATGGTGCCAAGACAGCCATGAACATCCTCATTCACATCAAGATACAAATATGAAACATGGATTCAGAAACTTCCTTACAGCAATACAATATAAGTTATATGGTGCCAAGACAGCCATGAACATCCTCATTTACATCAAGATACAAATATGAAACATGGATTCAGAAACTTTCTTACAGCAATACGATATAAGTTATATGGTGCCAAGACAGCCATGAACATCCTCATTTACATCAAGATACAAATATGAGGCATGGATTCAGAAACTTTCTTACAGCAATACAATATAAGTTATATGGTGCCAAGACAGCCATGAACATCCTCATTCACATCAAGATACAAATATGAGGCATGGATTCAGAAACTTTCTTACAGCAATACAATATAAGTTATATGGTGCGAAGACAGCCATGAACATCCTCATTTACATCGAGATACAAATATGAGGCATGGATTCAGAAACTTTCTTACAGCAATACAATATAAGTTATATGGTGCGAAGACAGCCATGAACATCCTCATTTACATCAAGATACAAATATGAGGCATGGATTCAGAAACTTTCTTACAGCAATACAATATAAGTTATATGGTGCCAAGACAGCTATGAACATCCTCATTTACATCGAGATACAAATATGAAACATGGATTCAGAAACTTTCTTACAGCAATACAATATAAGTTATATGGTGCCAAGACAGCCATGAACATCCGCATTTACATCAAGATACAAATATGAGGCATGGATTCAGAAACTTTCTTACAGCAATACAATATAAGTTATATGGTGCCAAGACAGCCATGAACATACTCATTCACATCAAGATACAAATATGAAACATGGATTCAGAAACTTTCTTACAGCAATACAATATAAGTTATATGGTGCGAAGACAGCCATGAACATCCTCATTTACATCGAGATACAAATATGAGGCATGGATTCAGAAACTTTCTTACAGCAATACAATATAAGTTATATGGTGCGAAGACAGCCATGAACATCCTCATTTACATCGAGATACAAATATGAGGCATGGATTCAGAAACTTTCTTACAGCAATATAATATAAGTTATATGGTGCCAAGACAGATATGAACATCCTCGTTTACATCGAGATACAAATATGAGGCATGGATATAGAAACTTCCTTACAGCAATACAATATAAGTTATATGGTGCCAAGACAGCTATGAACATCCTCATTTACATCGAGATACAAATATGAGGCATGGATTCAGAAACTTCCTTATAGTAATAAAATATACGTTACATGGTTTCAAGACAGCCATGAACATCCTCATTCAGGGCCGTCGTTTGCCGAAATTCGGCCCCATTCCCCTCCCCTAAATGTATATATTTTCCCCCCTTTTCCTGTAAAAAATTCCCTCTTAAAAAAACAAGAGGTCAATGACCTTGAAGCTCTACTGATTGATTTTGATTTCAGGAAGCAGTGACTACAAACTTGATTTTTGAAAATCTATTTTTAGCCGTGGCGGCCATCTTGATTTCCGGCCGACCTGAAATTTTGCTAGGATCAATTAGACATCAAGAGCAACATTTATGTGAAGTTTCATGAAAATCCGTCAAGTATTTTCAGAGGAGTAGTCGCTACAAGTTTTCATTATATAACTCTATGTAAACAAAGATGGCCACTGGCAGCCATGTTTAACGTCGAATCAAAATAATGTTCAACTCGGATAACCATCATGTCATGCTGATCATTTTAGAAAAAGTCCCATATCAATATCTCTTAAAGTTTTCAAGAAGTCGTCGCTACAATCTTATTTTTTTAAAATCTATTTTTAGCCGTGGCGGCCATCTTGATTTTCCGGCCGACCTGAAATTTTGCTAGGATCAATAAGACATCAAGAGCAACATTCCTGTGAAGTTTTATGAAAATCCGTAAAGTAGTTTCAGAGGAGTAGTCGCTACAAGTTTTCATTATATAACTCTATGTAAACAAAGATGGCCACTGGCAGCCATGTTTAATGTCGAATCAAAATAATGTTCAACTCGGATAACCATCATAACATGCTGATCATTTTACAAAAAGTCCCATATCAATATCACTTATAGTTTTCAAGAAGTAGTCGCTACAAACTTATTTTTTAAAAATCTATTTTTAGCCGTGGTGGCCATCTTGAATTTCCGGCCGACCTGAAATTTTGCTAGGATCAATTAGACATCAAGAGCAACATTCGTGTGAAGTTTCATGAAAATCCGTCAAGTAGTTTCAGAGGAGTAGTCGCTACAAGTTTTCATTATATAACTCTATGTAAACAAAGATGGCCGCTGGCAGCCATGTTTAACGTCGAATCAAAACGATTTTCGACAAGGATCAACATCATGTCTTTAGAAAAAGTCCCATATCAATATCACTTATAGTTTTCAAGAAGTAGTCGCTACAAACTTGTATTTTGAAAATCTATTTTTAGCCATGGCGGCCATCTTGAATTTCCGCCGACCTGAAATTTTGCTAGGATCAATTAGACATCAAGAGCAACATTTCTGTGAAGTTTCATGAAAATCCGTCAAGTAGTTTCAGAGGAGTAGTCGCTACAAGTTTTCATTATATAACTCTATGTAAACAAAGATGGCCACTGGCAGCCATGTTTAATGTCGAATCAAAATAATGTTCGACTCGGATAACCATCATGTCATGCTGATCATTTTAGAAAAAGTCCCATATCAATATCACTTATAGTTTTCAAGAAGTAGTCGCTACAAACTTATTTTTTAAAAATCTATTTTTAACTGTGGCAGCCATCTTGAATTTCTGGCCGATCTGAAATTTTGCTAGGATCAATTAGACATTAAGAGCAACATTCCTGTAAAGTTTCATGAAAATCCGCCAAGTAGTTTCAGAGGAGTAGTCGCTACAAGTTTTTACTACATAACTCTATGTAAACAAAGATGGCCGCTGGCAGCCACGTTTAACGTCGAATCAAAACGATTTTTGATAAGGACCAACATCATGTCATGCTGATCATTTTAGAAAAAGTCCCATATCAATATCACTTATAGTTTTCAAGAAGTAGTCGCTACAAACTTGTATTTTGAAAATTTATTTTTAGCTGTGGCGGCCATCTTGAATTTCCGGCCGACCTGAAATTTTGCTAGGATCATTTAGACATCAAGAGCAACATTCCTGTGAAGTTTCATGAAAATCCGCCAAGTAGTTTCAGAGGAGTAGTTGCTACAAGTTTTTACTATATAACTCTATGTAAACAAAGATGGCCGCTGGCAGCCACGTTTAACGTCGAATCAAAACGATTTTCGACAAGGACCAACATCATGTCATGCTGATCATTTTAGAAAAAGTCCCATATCAATATCACTTATAGTTTTCAAGAAGTAGTCGCTACAAACTTAAATTTAAAAAATCTATTTTTAGCTTTGGCGGCCATCTTGGATTTCACATCAACATGAATTTTTGCTAGGATCAACTAGACTTCATGGGCAACATTTCTGTAAAGTTTTATGAATATCCATTCAGTAGTTTCAGAGGAGTAGTCGCTACAAATAAAAGTTTACGGACGGACAGACGACGGACGCCGCACCACGGCATAAGCTCTGCTGATCTCTGATCAGTAGAGCTAAAAAAAAAATAAAATAAAAAATATTAGAAATTGTTTTACTCCAAAACAGGAAAACAGCATACAATTTGCAATTTGGAATGGTAAATTATTGATACCACTTCTTAGAAATTCCCTTTTGATATGAAAACAACACAAAATTTCCCTTTCTGAGGGCCCTGGCCCCATTCCTCCAAAGTGAAGGGAGGGCCCTGTCATTTACATCGAGATACAAATATGAGGCATGGATATAGAAACTTTTTAACTGCATGCAACTCATTACTGTTTAAACCCTAATACAATGTCAGGTACATCCGGACCGAAAGTGACAGGGTGGGCTATCATGTCACGTTCTAGGATTGGTTGGTAAGGTGTCAGTATAATGTGACTGGGTGGGGTATCATGTCATGTTCCAGGACTAGTTGGTTAGGTGTCAGTATAATGTGACTGGGTGGGTATCATGTCGTGTTCTAGGATTGGTTGGTAAGGTGTCAGTATAATGTGACTGGGTGAGTATCATGTCATGTTCTAGGATTGGTTGGTAAGGTGTCAGTATAATGTGACTGGGTGGGACTATCATGTCATGTTCTAGGATTGGTTGGTAAGGTGTCAGTATAATGTGACTGGGTGGGTATCATGTCATGTTCTAGGATTGGTTGGTAAGGTTTCAGTATAATGTGACTGCGTGGTGTATCATGTCATGTTCTAGGATTGGTTGGTAAGGTGTCAGTATAATGTGACTGGGTGGGGTATCATGTCATGTTCTAGGACTGGTTGGTAAGGTGTCAGTATAATGTGACTGGGTGGGTATCATGTCATGTTCCAGGATTGGTTGGTAAGGTGTCAGTATAATGTGACTGGGTGGGGTATCATGTCATGTTCCAGGACTGGTTGGTAAGGTGTCAGTATAATGTGACTGGGTGGGGTATCATGTCATGTTCCAGGACTGGTTGGTAAGGTGTCAGTATAATGTGACTGGGTGGGGTATCATGTCATGTTGTACGACTGGTTGGTAAGGTGTCAGTATAATGTGACTGGGTGGGGTATCATGTCATGTTCTATGACTGGTTGGTAAGGTGTCAGTATAATGTGACTGGGTGGGGTATCATGTCATGTTCTAGGACTGGTTGGTAAGGTGTCAGTATAATCATTAATGTGACTGGGTGGGGTATCAAGGAATGTTATTCCAGTGCAGCAGGGCTATACAGTTAGTTTTGCATTGAGCTTTTTATTTGAGGCCCACTGACAGCCTGACTACCATAATTATATGTTTGTCTGTAACTTGTATAAATCAAAGGTGAACATTTAAATTAATAGACGAATTGCAGCATGGGTTTTTATGTCAAGAGATTTAAGACTTTCTACCCCTCCTAAAATTGCATTAATCTATTCAGAGATTTCTCATCTATGATAAAGAACTTCCAATCAGAATCTTCACGGTAGCTATTGGATAAATGTTAGGAGTAACAATTTACATATATAAAGGTATACTATATACTTGAACAATGAATACCGGTAATGATGCTGAAAATGAAAACATAATGGTGTTAGCATTGCAAATTTAAGGTATTTATGATGGTGATAGCTGAAAACAGAAACATGAATCTATAACTTATGCCATGTGTATTTCAAGGAATTATTCTTGATTCCAGAGCAATAATTGTTAACATCTCCGTTTTTTTCCAAGTAGCAAGTAATGTAAGAATGAAACCAAATGTATAAAAGATATTTAAGCACACTGAACACAAATAAGATAAGCAGAAAACCCCATGTCCCCCCTCCCCAACCCCACATCCTGTTCAACACGCATCAGAAAACCCCATGTCCCCCCTCCCCCACCCCACATCCTGTTCAACACGCATCAGAAAATCCCATGTCCCCACACCCCCACCCCACATCCTGTTCAACATGCATCTGCTAATTCATACGTCTCGCTGATAAAAAGGCGTTAATATTTGCTAAGATGCAATACAGAATTGTGGAATTTGTGCGTCTGAGTGGCATTGATACTGAAGACATAATTATGCAGAATTTGAATGAATTTAAATAGCAATACTGAATATGAAATTAGAATATGAAAATCTTTTGAAGTAATGTCGCCACAAAGAGATGTATCTGTCATGAAGGCCATTTATTTATTTGCTAGATGTCATTTATCGCTTCGTCAACCACACAATGGCCATACAGTGGGCATGTTGCATTGAAAGTGAGCCAAAAAATCAAGGTACATGTAATCAATGGGAATTTCTTTTAGTCGATTGTCGAGTTGCGAGTTACAAAATGTGAGTTGAGAGTTACAAGCCAACAATAAGTTACAATCCGAAAATGCGAGTTGCAAGTTACAAGCCCAAAAAATGTGAGTTGTGAGTTACAAGACAAAAATGCGAGTTGCGAGTTACAAAAGCAACACATTAGGTATAAATTTCTCAATTGATTACTAAATCTTTAAAGGTATTTGTTTACAAACGTAAATACATTTTAATGTTTAGAAATATTATGACCAATTCCAGAGGCAACTCCTTCAAGGTTTTGGCATATAATAATGCTGGCTAAAATCACATTCCAATCGGTAGAGATTTATTGTGTTAACTGATCTGAGAACTAGCCATCCAAGAAAATAGGATTGGAACAGAATCCAGAGACATATATATCTTTACAAAAAAGCGAACGAAAAAATATTGATATTGTAGCTGTTAACATAAATGCTCCTGACTTTGTATCTTCATACAGTACTGAGGAACATAATAACAAATCAAGAATAATAAATACTGATAAAGGTGATCCTTTGGGAGCAACAAACACAATTAAGAGAATAAAGTAGCAGACTCGGTTTTATTGAGTCTGTTCATGAGAAATAATGAAAGAAGCAACTCCTCTTACGCCCCCTAGCACCGGCGTAAGCGGTATTCTACTTCAAAGCCACCTATATTGGGCTCGTTGGTCCCAAAGGACCGATAAAAATAACACTACTGAAGACTTGTTTAACACTGAATTGAATTGAATGTTGTTTAACGGCTCATCAACACAGTATAGGTTATTTAGAGCCGCCCCAGAGAGAGGGGAAGGATACATAGGAATCCGGGAACCTGCCCTACTCTTATTATCGAATAGATTCCTATGGTTCTTTAACGTGCTCGGAGGATAGACCTATACAAGGGACCGCCCGGTTTACGTCCCCATCCGACGGACGGGGCTAAGGGAAAGTGTCTTGCCCAAGAACACTCCGACGGTACTCGGTGGCACCACGGAGGATTGAACCCGGGGCCTCCGGTTACAAATCCGCCACGCTACCGACTGCGCCATGCCAGCCCTCTGTTTAACACTGAGCCCAATCAAAAATTACATATGGAAGAATTACCAAAGAAGCCACTCCTGCACTTGTGAATGAAGTGTTTTCAAGAATGAAAAATGATAACGTGGGCTAACTTGCATGATCACCCATTGGCAACATTTCTATAGATGCAGGCAGAATCAAACATGTATACCTTCTTAAAGATGCAATTCCATCTTGTTTGTTTGATTAATGCATGTAGAAGTTCTATTCAATTGTTTGATTAATGCATGGAGAAGTTCTATTCAATTGTTTGATTAATGCATGGAGAAGTTCTGTTCAATTGTTTGATAATTATAAGGCTCTTTATGTATTCAAACAGCGGACATATTCAAACTTTACCATGACTGTCTTCCTCCAGAACAAAAGAGAGAATGAGACAAAATGGTTGTGTCTATTAATGACAAAATAAGGAAATTAAGAGAACAATTATCAGGAAGTAATCAGAAATGCAGGGAATCAGATATATGTTATACATCTTCCATCACGCAGTTAGCTCTTATATTTGCTAGAGAATCAACATAAATGAGAACAACATCTTGGCCAGGTTAATAAAGCCACTGTCATAGAGTTAACACGATTTAAAACTAGTGTATTTGAACATCTCTGAAATTATATTTTGAATAATAAGTTTATAAGATCACTGATATATTATTTAAGATAACATTAACATTTGTTTATTTATTCCATGTGTTTCTATAGGCTAGAGAAGCGAGGAATGAAATCATGCACACGGCCAAACAGCAACTGTTAGATCCCGCTCTTAATGACCACATCGCTACAATGATGGATGTGCTTAGGTACATAAAGTCTCTGCCAACAGCAGCTCAGGGCCAAACAGCAACTGTTAGATCCCGATCTTAATAACTACATCGCTACAATGATGGATGTGCTTAGCGACATAAAGACTCTGCCAAAAGCAGCTCACGTGACTGTTGGGAAACTTCTACAAGTAACGTAAAGCAGGGGATGAAGATGGAATTAATCTTTTTTATTCCATGTATTTCTATAGGCTAGAAAAGCGAGGAAAGATATCATGCACTTGGCCACACAGCGACTGTCTGATATTGAGCTTCAGAAGTACATCACTACTATGACGGCTGTGCTTGGACTCCACTGACCTAAAGTAGTTGATGAAGGTGGAACTAACTAATGTTATTTATGCCACGTGTTTATATTTGCTATTTATATTTACATTATGATAGCTGTGCTCGGTGACATAAAGAATCTGTGGACAGTAGCAGTATCTCACTTGGCTGTTGGGAAACTACAGGTAAGGCCAAAAATAAAATTATGTTTGTTTCCCCCTTCCCGACCGACCCACCGAAATTGCCGCGACTCGAATTTTTTTTTCGTTTTTTTTTAAAAAAATTTGGTCTTAAATGTGTCTTATAGGTAGCATGTATTCCAGTTTTGATCTCAAATAAAAGAAATGAAATAAAAAAAATATTTTACCTACCTACCTACCCAACCCTTTTTTACATGGGTCGGGAAGGGGAAACAAACATAATTTTATTTTTGGCCTAAACTGTAGGCTCTTAAAATAAATCAGACTGTATAATTCATTGTAATATGTTTATACTTGCATATTTGCATTTACTTGTTAACTCTTGATGAGCATTTGTTGATATTTTTACGTTTTGTGCACAATATGTATGGAAATATGAACTTCATTTATTCATTCAATCTTCAGTAGCTGAATAAAGTAGAAAGTTAAAACAAACTCAAAGAGTGATAACATAAGTGCATTGCTGTGGATGCTGTTAAATTTTAATTTTCATCCAATCTCAGTTGGCACTGTGCATCCATAGTTGTTTGTTCAATGTAGCCTCTAACTCTTATGATGGCTGTGCTTGGACTCCACCGACACCAGCTCAGGTGGGAAAACTTCTACAGGTAACCTGCAGGCTCTACAGGTAACCTGCAGGCTCAATTAGGCAATCAACAATGGGTGATATAGAGAGACACAAGGTCATCAGTTGTTATGTGTATATGATGTTTGGGAACTGTTTGAGAAATGCAAGTACTAAAATTATTACATAGCCGAAATTTTTCATGTTAGAAACATACCCAAGCCGTTAATATTCTGTTACACACAAATGCACAATTGACAGACTTTCGCGCAAACATACACAGGACATAGAAATCTTGGTCTGTGCTGTATGGCAACACCTGAATACAACAGTCACAAAGTTGTTAGAAAGGAAACAGGAGAACCCCCAATTATGTTAGTACCATTAATGTTCTACTGGAATGGAAAAACAAGTACATACTATCGATTCTTCGCCCACTTAAAGGGGAACTTCGGAATAGATTTAACAAAGATTGAGATGCTTCTAGGAACAAATGATGAGAAAGCAATGATCAATGCCTGGACATGACGTTTCCAGAGGCAAAAAGAAAGCTATGCAGCAAGCATATAAAAAATAACATCATTCGGCAAATGAGTCCAGCAGCTTGCTAAGATCAGCAAACTTTTATTGAAGCTCGAAAAGGGAAAATATAAGACTACAAGGAGAAGTTCTATGATGAAATCAGAATGTTGATTGTAAGTGTGTGTTTTCTTAATGATCCATGTAATCTTGTAAGATTTAAGAATATACTTTGTTTTTAACACCATGGATTACAGACCCGACCCTGCTGTTGGTAGATCTGTTGCAATGGATGACCGGCCCCACCATACTGTTGGTGGATCAGAGTTGCGATGAACGTCTGACCGGACTCTGCTGTCGGTGGATCAGAGTTGCAATGGATGTCTGACCGGACTCAGCTGTCGGTGGATCTTTTGAGATGGCTGCTGACAGTGAGGCTATATGCCGGTGTGGATCCCATCAATAAATACATCTTTGGGCATACCAATTTAGACGGTTGTGAAGCAGTGAGGGAAGTAACTATGTCTTGTCCTGGCCTCCCCAGACCTGAACTGATCTGAGCTAAAACCTGTCAGGTATGTATATTATATATGCTAGCCATATGCTGCTTTTCAGCCTGTTTTAACCCGAGTTATATTACCGGACACAGTGTTTCAGGTCAATAGGCAAATTCAAATCTTGAACAAAAGCCGAAATTAGTAGGCTATAGTTTGCAATGCTCAGCATTTTGAAGTCGAAATTTAAAACGGTAAAAGATATTACTCAAACAGTTTAAGCAGTTTAAAAAAAAGTATTTAAAAAAGTGCTAGTACACCAAGTCAGTTTGATATGTGCTCATTAAGAATCAAATTAGTTTGAATACACCAATAATGTCATTTGAAAGAATTGATTTTATATCTAGTTAAGGTTCCGCCAACGAGGTTGACAGTAGCTGTTAGTTAAATCACTGTCTGTCCATCATCAATTTCGGTCACTGAACATCCAAACAATTCCTGTATTCTCTAGATATTTGTCAAGAGATGCATTTTGAGTAGCTTTTACAAAATATTAGAATGTTGTGTATGAAAAAGAAACTTAACGAAGACAAAAACTGGATCCTTATGGTGAGCTGATAGATAATATGTATCAGAAATTTGGTGGAACATATTTTTATGACTTCCATACATCATTCTCAAAGAAGGCTTTAAACAATATGAGCTACGGAATATATCTATAGAATGGGCAGTATGTGACACACAACTATATACGCGGACTTTCGCAGGCCTTAGTTGTTTGACCATTGTTCACCTTCTAGTGACATGATGGGGTTTTGCCCACGTGAAGGTAAATGGCCTTTTCAACTGGGAAAATTTGCGTTGTTTTTGCCTTAAAATCCTCCCCCTGAGAGCATGTGGGAATACATTCAAACATTCCATTTTGACGAATTTGTGAGGGCAGCATTAAACTGCTGTTTCCCATACATGGACGATGAAGAAGAGTTGAAGTCGTCAAGCAATGCTATAAAGATCAAATACAACCTCAAGAGGTTGGTCAGAGCCAAATGGGCATTTCGTGTTAAGAAGGACCCACATAGCCCTGTAGTTAGTGAGACGCAGTCATAACTATGTGGCGGCTCACCGACCTGTCTTTCAGAACAATGGACTCAAACCTCTGATTTTGAGGCGGGCACCTTTACCAAAAGACCAATAGACCACTTTTGGTTGTGTAGGAATATAATACTTTAAATTATTTAAATAACCTTCATTAAAACATTATACATAGGGAATATAAAGTAAGGTAAGTTTTATGAAAATTTCTTATATGTTCTTATTCAGTGCATTAGCCTCAAAGACTACCAGATACAGTGGCTATGTACACACTTAGGGCACACGGAATATATACACAAGACACACTACAGATTCACATTAGATGGGATTGAGAGGATCCAGCTCGGAAAACTTCTGCTGCTGCAATACAAGAATCTACTCAGCAAGTACAAAGATAAGGGCCTTGAGGACATAAATTTCGTTAAGAGTAGGTCCAGGGACATTGTCGTCTGATGGCCATCAGAGTGGTAAGTTGTATTACTTCTGATTTTGAGTCATTGACCTCATTTACCCTGCTAAACATAGCCCCAGAATTAAATACCACCTATTTTTATCCTAGGATCCACGTGGTACTGGTAGTGTATATGCAATCTAGTTTATAATACTGGGCTGAGTATTAGTAGTTACACATAGATTAGACCCTGGTGTCCGTAGGCTCGGTGGACATTTTGTTTGGTGTTGTTTTAATTTGAAGAGCTGAAAAGCTGACTGCTTTCAATGAGACTTACTTCGCCTCTGAAGAAAGATACAACAAATTCGGCTTTTGTACTAAAAGAGGGCAAAGATGACGTCACATATGCCATGTGACGTGACATAGGCGACTCGATGTCACATTCCGAAGTCACTTCGGTGAAAATCGGGCTCAAATCAAATCAATCAAACCGAGACTGCAATATTTTGTATGTGTCATTTTTGGCCATTTCCAAAGGTCCATTATCATACTCTTTTGTACAATAGCAATAATTTACATTTTATCATGCATTATTATGACATTTTCCAGAATCTAAGACTACAACAGGAGAAAGACTGGTAGCAATGCAGAGGAGTTCATTGGGGAATGCACCAGCTTTGAAAAGAACCTCCTTGAGACACAAGAAATCATGACAGTTTGAGGAAAGGTATTTGTCACTTATTTTTATCACTACCGGGCACCCTTGACCAAGAGTGTTCAAACCAAGTAGATTCATTAAAAAACATTTCCGCCGGGGGAAGGGCTTATTTTTTCTATCTTTATATATTGATAACTTAAAAATCTTCTTGTCTAAAACAACTGACCCAATTTCAAAATAATTTTATATAAATGGTGTTTAAGTGACACTTTATCAAGACTGTTCAAACCAGATTGATTCGTTAAAAAACATCCCCCATAGTCTTTCACATAAATGGACCCTCTCGTCTTCTTGTTTAGCTTTACTGGACATGTAGATGGGGGCTAACATGTATGTCATGGTTCCGTGTGTACTTCTGTCAGTAAACAGCTGCTTTGTGAAGTTCTGAACACAATGGAATGTTCAGTCTTAATCAGATTTTGACCAAACTTGGTCAGTAGTTGGAAATTCACGAGTCGGCTACTATCGAAAACTGGTATGTCCGCCAATGCATAATGGAGTGACACTCAAAATCATTTAAAACACTGCTAATGGAAACTTAAGTTTAAAGTCGAAAGGCATTTCATTGTGTGATCAAAGTGAAAATGTGATTATGTGTTCAAGGTGAACATTATTACGTCAGACTGGAAGAGGAGTACCAATTATCTTACTATTGGAAGTCAAAGCGGGGTTGAACTTCATTGCCAATAAGACTGTACACCAGGCCGCTGGAATTGATCTAAACTCCGGATACTTTGTTGCAGCAAAAGGTTTGTAGAAATGTTTAAACAAATATAACCCGGTGTTATAAGCCGTAACAGGCCCTTCACCGTATACCACAGAAACAGAAACAGAAATAACAGAATAGGCAGACTGAAGTGTTCCATTAAACAAAGCAACATGTTTTTATTACTTGATGGAAGTTGGTCATAGATCATAGACATACAAAGTTGATTCATGCGATATATATGAACCGCAACACACGAAAACGTCCATTCGGACGTTTAGACGACAACGTCATAACGTAACAATTTATGACGTCGGCCGGTAATCAATTAATCTAATCAAATTACCGTCACTTCCGTGTTTTACCTAATTATTATATCATATGGTTCTTAATATAAATAGTTGATGCTATAGAAAATGGTAATTGTTTATGTTTTTTGTTGTTATTTAATCAACGACGTCGTCCAAGACGCCGACGTCAATGTCAAAATTAATGGTGAGTATGATCTTTAATTTTTAAATTGAGATAAAACCATTTTTAATTAAGATAACAACATAAAATAAAGAGATTTTTTAAGAGATTTTTAAAGAGAAAATCACCGTGTTTCATAAACATCAAAAAACATAAAATGTGAACATTTTGTCTGAAGGGTTGTTTTTGCGTGTTTCGGCTCATATCTTTTGCGAAAATAATGTTGCTTATTGAAGCCTCAGTCAAACTATCCCGACTATGGCCAGGATTCACCGCGTTTTATCACGAATAATTTAATCGTGATGAGTCATGGTATGGACCCAGATTCTGGTGGGAAACCAGCCTTATACGGTGAGACTAAAAATAACAAGGACACTAGAAGGGTTTCCTATGATTTTATATGGTTTCCCTAAGGTTTAGATACGAATCCATGGTGATCCATAGCGGCAACACCAAGGACAGTCCGGGTTTATTACGGTACACCGTGACGCATTCGCCGAATACCACGGTAACACTATGGATGATGAGGGCGCCACAACGGTTTAACACGGTGTTAGTACGAGTGAGCACGAAAGTGCTTCGAATTGCAACGTTTCTACTACGTTTTGGTAACGGTCAGGTGACTGTACGATATAAATACGCCATCCGCACACAGCCAGGCATCAGTATCTCCTCACCTCACATCAAGACAACATCAAATCCATCAAGTTCTACATCATGCCACCAAAGAAGAAGCAGGCTCCAAGCAAAGCAGCTGGCAAAGCCAAGAAGAAGACAGTAGTGGAACCTCCTTAGAGTCCTAGTCCTCCTCCTAGTCCTGTTGCATCAGAGGTTGAATCCATCCAGGCAGACAGTGATGAAGATGCCAGCCAACAACCACTGCTTCTGCGCTCCAGTCTCCCTCAAAGGAAAAAAAGACTGACAGTCAGCCAGACAGGAAGAAGAAGAAGAAATCTCCTGCTCTCATTTTGACAGACCAGCAGGAAGATGACGTGATCCAGTGGATCAAGGACCATCCCATCTTTTACTCAAAGGGCCTCAAGGAATAAAAAGATAACGCCAAGAAACTGAGGCTGTGGGACGAGAAAGCCATGGAGCTGAATTTGGAGAGTGCTGCATTGCTGATGACCTGGTATGACAGTATGAGGACGAGACTGGGCAAGCTGACTCTGAAGAAATCTGGAGAGGGTACCAAGGAACTTACAGACAGGGACCATTGGATCTTGGCCAAGTTTGACTTCCTGACCAGACACATATCAAGTGTCCCCAGCAGACAGGCTGTCAATGTAAGTATTCATTTCACACACACTTTGGGTTTTATGCCCCCATGACGAAAAGTCAGGGGGCATTATGTTTTGCACCTGTCCGTCTGTCCGTCCGTCCATCCATCCGAGCAATAGGAAACTGGATTTATGTGAAGCACCTGTTCCTAGTGCAAAACGAGTGTGTGACAATGTGTCTATTCGCGAAGAATTGAACATGGAACTTACTGGTATGGAGAACTTGCCACCTAAAATTCGTGGACATTACAAACAATTTACATTAAAACAAAAGTGGTCGAGTACGCAAAGTTAAATGGAATTCGAGCTGCAGCCAAGCACCATAACATTCCTAAGTTTACTGTTAGTGATTGGAATAGAATCGATTTTAAGGATGAAAATAGAGACAACCAGGGACACCTTTCTAAATCTGGTCAGCCTTTAACATATCCGCCAGAATTGGACTTACGCATTTATGAGTAGGTGTTAAAGCAACAAGATATGCAGATAGCCTTGTCTGTAGACGATATCTGCAATTACGCTTTGGAATTAATCAAACCCATGTCACCCGGGTTCATAGCAAGTCGAAATTGGGCTGTTCTATTCATGAATCGTCATGACCTGACTCTGCGCGCTAAAACATCAATGGCTCAGCATTTGCCAGCTGACCTTGAATAGAGGATAGACTCTTTTAACGAGTCTATTGCCGCCAGACGTAGAGAGGTCTAATTCTACGACAGGTTGATTGTAAACATGGATGAGACGCCAATGTATTTTGATTTAGTGCTGGGAAAAACTGTTAATGCGAAAGGCGAAAAAAGTATACTGATAAGAACAACAGGTAGCAAACGGCACCTAACTGTACTGCCAGCCGTCAGTGCTAATGGGGAGGTCTTACCACCCATGATCATATTTAAGGGTAAACGAGAATTAAATTCCCATTGGGTGGATAGTGTGAATGGTTGGATGGACGAAGCTCTAATGTTGAGGTGGATTAAGGACATTTACCTGAAACATACCGCTAAGTACAGATTGCTCTTTGTCTTGGACAGTTTCTGGGGACATTTGACAGAGAACGTCAAGAAGGCATTTTCTAAGGGTAACGCAGTCATGGCAGTGATTCCGGGAGGCTGCAGCCACTGGATGTGTGCATAAATAAGCCGTTCAAAGGTCATCTACGCTGTTGCTGGACTGACTACATGCGCATTGCATCCAAGGACGCAAGAGAAAATCTGACAGGGTTAAGACTGCCAGCAAGGAGACAGTCGTCAGCTGGATAGATAGTGCTGTCAACTGGCTGCAGCAAAAACTCGAAATGATCAGCAAGAACTTTAAAGTCTGCGGAATCAGCAATAACATAAACGGAACTGAAGCCGACCTCATTCGCCATGATGTCTCAGAGCATGACTGCAGCTACCCGGACAGTGAAGTAGAGGAGGAAGAGTTCGAGGATTTTAGTGAAAGTAAACTGCAGTCTGCCCTCGCATCTGCCATTGAAAAGCTAGGCAGAGGCTGATTGGTAACTGAACAAACAAATATGCTAGCTAGTGCGGACTGTGTAATAGTATACTGGGCTATACCACAACAGTGAACTAACAAGAGGTCAATGACCTTGAAGCTCTACTGATTGATTTTGATTTCAGGAAGTAGTCGCTACAAACTTGTTTTTTGAAAAAATATTTTTAGCCGTGGCGGCCATCTTGAATTTCTGGCCGACCTGAAATTTTGCTAGGATCAATTAGACATCAAGAGCAACATTCCTGTGAAGTTTCATGAAAATCCGTCAAGTAGTTTCAGAGGAGTAGTCGCTACAAGTTTTCATCATATAACTCTATGTAAACAAAGATGGCCGCTGACAGCCATGTTTAACATCGAATCAAAACGATTTTTGACAAGGACCAACATCATGTCATGCTGATCATTTTAGAAAAAGTCCCATATCAATATCACTTATAGTTTTCAAGAAGTAGTCGCTACAAACTTGTATTTTGCAAATCTATTTTTAGCCATGGCGGCCATCTTGAATTTCCGACAGACCTGAAATTTTGCTAGGATCAATAAGACATCAAGAGCAACATTCGTGTGAGGTTTCATGAAAATCCGTCGAGTAGTTTCAGAGGAGTAATCGCTACACTATTTCATTATATAACTCTATGTAAACAAAGATGGCCACAGGCAGCCATGTTTACCGTCGAATCAAAATAAAGTTTGACTCGGATAACCACCATGTCATGCTGATCATTTTAGAAAAAGTCCCATATCAATATCACTTACAGTTTTCAAGAAGTAGTCGCTACAAACATATTTTTTAAAAATCTATTTTTAGCTGTGGCGGCCATCTTGAATTTCTGGCCGATCTGAAATTTTGTTAGGATCAATAAGACATCAAAAGCAACATTCCTGTGATGTTTCATGAAAATCCGTCAAGTAGTTTCAGAGGAGTAGTCGCTACAAGTTTTCATTATATAACTCTATGTAAACAAAGATGGCCGCTGGCAGCCAGGTTTAACGTCGAATCAAAACGATTTTCGACAAGGACAAACATCATGTCATGCTGATCATTTTAGAAAAAGTCCCATATCAATATCACTTAGAGTTTTCAAGAAGTAGTCACTACAAACTTGTTTTTTAAAAAATTATTTTTAGATTTGGAGGCCATCTCGGATTTCACATCAACATGAATTTTTGCTTGGATCAACTAGACTTCATGGGCAACATTTCTGTAAAGTTTCACAAAAATCCATTCAGTAGTTTCAGAGGAGTAGTCGCTACAAAAAAAAGGATACGGACAGACGGACAGACAGACGGACTTGTGTGTCATTTTTTTGTGTGTATGTTCTTATCTTGTGTGACTGTTTTTTACATTTTGTGTGTCGTTTTTACCATTTGGATACATTTTAGTCACACAAGCTCCCTTCCCCTTGTGTGACTGCACTTTTTTATTGTCAATTTCACGTGTCAAGTTATGTCACTGTGTCAAGTTATGTCACGGTGACCTGTCAGTCACCAACACTGCATCGTGTTGACACATAATGATAATCTACGGTATGAAACACTGTACGCATGTTGTTAAGACTCCATAGGTACCCGTAGTGCTCGCCGACGTAGCGCGCCCAATTTCGGGTGTAAAAAAAAGGCGTCCGTTTTAATTGAAAATTCGTAAAATAATCTGTAAAATACAAAGAAATAGTCCATGTTCGCGGAGTTAAAATGCGAACAGAAATGATATGTTATAGATCCGTGGCGTTCCTACTGATGTAGCAATAAACTTTATTGAGCAATGAGACAATGCAATTTTTAAACATGCTGATTATTTTATTACAAAATAAAAACATACAATGTATTGCAGAAAATAAATAAATAAAACAAAACAATTAAAATTATAAAATAGTCTTGTTCTTTGTCCATTTAATTGCACATCATGTTATTCCTCAGATCGAAACTAAAAAATAAAGCATGCCATGCTTATCTGTAATAAATATTTATCAGTATTTATTAACATTCACACTAGCGTTCGTTTAGTGCAGTGTGGCGGCTGTAAAAAATCTCCCGTGCTACAAATCAGTAGTGTTATTTTTACTGGTCCTTTGGGACCAACGAGCCCAATATAGGTGGCTTTGAAGTAGAATACCGCTTAAGCCGGTGCTAGGGGGCATGAGAGGTGTTGCTTCTTTCATTACTTCTCATGAACAGACTCAATAAAACCAGGGAGTAAGTATACAGGGAGAAGAAACGGATCGTTTTGCCGTTTTATGTTGTCGCGCGTTTTTCACTACTGCGTGAAAATGACTACTCCCGGTTGTCTCGCGCGTGTGTGAAAAAAAAAGCAAATTCTTATAAATTATTACACTTACAAACTCAATAAAGGTGCGAAATATAAACATAAGTATTATTTATTCACATTGTGTCCTCTGATACAGAGCGTGTGTTTGTTTGCATGTATAAAGGCACATTTTACCATACGGTTCCCTGTAACAAAGATGGCGCCACTCTGCGCCAGATAAAAAATGGAGACACTGTACAGCTATTGCAAACGAGATACGAGACTACGGGTTATTTAGGCATTAATAATAACAAAAAGTGAATAGTAGACATATTTATCTTTGTCAAGAAGGTAATTTCATGGTGGTGATTATAAGACAAAGCCTAAACAGAGGTGATGAAAAATGTGCCTTTTGCCGTACGGTCGATTTACCTGTATCAATAAAATAGTAAATGGCGGTGTTCTACCGCGACAACATAAATTGATAAACTGGAGCGTTTATGAACCCGTTTCTCCTCCCTGTATACTTACTCCCTGATAAAACCGAGTCCGCTGCTTTATTCTCTTAATTGTGTTTGTTGCTCACAAAGGATCACCTTTATCAGTATTTATTACTGCTACAGATGAAATGCATTCTTTGAATGTACCAGGATATCAACTATTCAGAGCAGACAGGTACCAAAGTGGGAACACAAGGCCACATCGGGGTAATGCATTGTATTTTAAAGAAGGTATCCCTGTTGTGCAAAACAAAACGCTTGTTCAACAAGATATTGAAATTGTCCTGACAGAACTTTTGTTTGACACAAGAAGAATAATTGTGGTTACATTGTACAGGTTTCACTCATGTTCAATAAGTTCCTTCAGAAAACACTTACTCGAGTTTGTGTCACCCGTCACATACAATACAGAATTTGTAACACATAGAATTTTTGTTTTTCATAGCATACTGAAACTAATCCTGATATTTTTTTAAGAACGGGAAAAAAAAGCACTAAAGATGACAATCTGGCAATGCTTGGCCATACCTAGCAGTGTTTTTTTAAGAGTAATATGGGCCCGAAATTCAACCCCATTTCGCTCCTCAAAAAGTATGTTTCACCCCCCCCACCTCTTTTTTGAGAAAAAAAACCTATTTTTTATTTTATTTTTACTTTTAAATATTATTTCTTAGTTGACCATCCATAACATGTCCATTAAACATATTTTTGATGTGAATTTAATATTATTAAAGACTAAGACTTAATACATATAAAAATACTATCTTTCTTCCTGATTTTATTGTCAAAATTCCCCCCTTTTCCCAATTCACATCAAATCTCCCCCCTCCAAAAGTAAAAAAAAACACTGCCTAATAAGAATATTACTTTCCACCTTAAAAGAAATGCTCACATACATATTTCCTTCATCATAATCCTATCTTTACAACAACTTTAAATTAACAGTTTACCGTACAGTTTGTTTGTATAATTGTTCCTTAATTAATGTTAAGCTTTCTTGTAGCAATTATATACACACATGTACTACCAACACAAACGATTATGAAAGTATTGACCATTATTGTGGGGTTGATAAAACTCTCAGTAGGTTCTCATCTGTTGCCTCATCACCATAAGACCTGATCTGGACATACATGTACAGGTCAGACTTATGCTCCTTGATGTTGTTAGAAGTTATCTTTCAGGTATTGGTGATCCATGAAACTGTATATTTATTATGCTTCCTAACATTTGTTCAATTTATATTTCACTACAAATTTGGCCCTTATTTTCAGGATATGTCAACTTTCAGAATGCACAAAACTTTTTTTGTTTTATAGTTCACCAGTAGCTCTGGCAAATGTGGAATATGTACCCAGTCTTAACCAACCAGGATCGTTTGACATAAAATTCAGTGGCAGATCAAATCTCACGGCCCCTAAAAGACAACTGGACTTCACACCAGAAGTGCCCCCTCAGTTTGTTCCTCGAACAATCAAACAGATTAAAGTCAACTTCATGCAAGGATCTATGGTAAACTCCCATTCTAACTATTAGTTATTGAACGAGAAATACAATGAAGTTTAATCACTCGCTCACTCGCAAAAGTTTACGTTAGCATTTAAAACCCACTTGTCCTCTTAGTTTAAACCAATTTATTTTTACACTAATCACTCTCATTGACTTCCTGGGTGAGAACCAGTACTAGACAATACAGGAAAAGCGTCTTGTCCAAAGACACAACGTATGCGCCGTGGCTGGGGATCGAACCAGGAATCTCTTCATCTTGAGTCCTCTTGTTTGTACTTTTGCCTTTTAGCTAACACAAGGCCACCAGTAAAAAATTGTTTGTTTGCAGTTTCCGACCCATGGCTTTTAGGGGTGGGTCAGTAGCTAGGGATTTTTTTTTTTTAAATTGAATTGAATGTTGTTTAACGGCTCATCAACACAGTATAGGTTATTTAGAGCCGCCCCAGAGAGAGGGGAAGGATACATAGGAATCCGGGAACCTGCCCTTCTCTTATTATCGATCGAATAGATTCCTATGGTTCTTTAACGTGCTCGGAGGATAGACCGATACACGGGACTGCCTGGTTTACGTCCCCACCCGACGGACAAGGCTAAGGGAAAGTGTCTTGCCCAAGAACACACCGACGGAAATCAGTGGCACATTGGAGAATTGAACCCGGGGCCTCCGGTTACAAATCCGGCGCGCTCCCTACTGCGCCACGCCAGCCCTCTTAAAAGGGTTGTTTCATATTAACAGTACATACAAAACATTGATCAAATTTTCATTTATTGAACCATGAACAGACTTAGTAACTAACTAACTAACTATAATATAAATGTCAGTTTCAGTTCTCTGTGTCAAATTGTCAATTTCACTTGATGGTGTGAAAACACTCGCTTCCATTGAGTTTACACGACACCGATAACTCTCCACTAGAAACGTCCTCCCATGTTAATTCTGGCTCGTATCCATAAAGCCTGGTTTTTTAACATTTGCTTTTCTTTGCCATTGACATACTACTGTACAGCTCACGCGAAACCCACACTTTACTCGTTCATGCCGAGTGAGGAATTTACCAATCGCGTAATGATACTTCGCGTAGACAAACTCGGAGTTCACCGACTCGAAACTGTACAGGTAAAAGGTGCAACTTTTTCTAATTGCAGTCATTTTAATGCATAATTATTCAATAACTTTAGAAAAAATCGAAGCAGAATACAATTTTACTTTTGTTTTGTATATTTATATTTTTAAGTAATCGTTATTTGTAACAATTTTTACTATTCTGCTGTGTATTATTAATACATCGATGGGTTCTTTAGCCAGAAAAAATTGTAAAGAATTCTGAGTCATAAACCCATTGTTAGTGCTGCCTTACATACATGGCCAAGGATTATGGGTAATGAACCGACTTTTGGACAACAGAAACGAACACAACTTGTGATTAAATGCGTTAAAAGTTTAAAATACGTATTTGTTTCGAAATGTATTCATTGTATTTATCAGTCGTGTCAACTTTGCACAGAAAAGATGCACTCGGCATTGTTTGTTTGTCGCACAAGTAGAAAAGTTGTCGGAAAATTAACATTTTTTTTATTCCCAATAAAAAATCACCACAGGTGTGCATTCATGATTAATTGGATTGTGTACTTTCGCCGCGTGGATTCGCAGACTTCGCGTAGATCTGCGCGGCACTCGATACAACCGAACTCGGCAAATCGAGTAAAGTGTGGGTTTCGCGTGAGATGTACTGTACGAGAAAATTACATTACTGCAAAGAACAATATTATTTTTGATTGTTCTTTTTGCAGACGTCATCTTCACATTTTTCTCACTCATTGAGGTCAGTCATGCAGACACTTTTAATTTAATTGCAGCAGAGATGATTTCCAAGCATCCAATTAATCGGAGCATTACGAAACTACCCAAAAGAACTGAAACAACTAACAATATTTCTTACAATGAACACAGTGGGTTTCAAAATTGTTTTTTTGGGTTTCAAAATTGTTTTTTGGGTCAGCGGATTTGCCGTGGGTCGGTTGCAAACTGCAAACAAATTTTTAATTAAGGCCCAATGTGCTCACAGATGGGCTTTTCCAATCACTGACTGACCATCTGTCCGTCTGTAGACAATTTCAAACAACATCTCTTTAAACTACTAACACAAATTCATTCAAACTTCATCACAATAATCAGTACCAAGGCGAAATGAAAGTTTAATTCCAGTCCATTGAATAATTAGGTCACTCGTGCCATAAATGATAAACACCCTTTACACGTCTTCTTCTCATGAACCACTGATGGGATTTCAACTATACTTCATATATAGCATCCTTATAGTTTGGGTTATCAAGTTTATTCAAACAAATCCGATTGGTCACATTTGGATAAATGGCTTTGGTACAAAACTTTTATAGCATATTTTTCTCGGCTTTATCAAATGGAGTGCTGATATTCAAACATGGTTTTGTACTCATTACACTCTTTTTCAGGTTATTGTTTGGGCTAAAGTTATCTATAAAAGCGAAGTAATTACTCAAGAAGATCACTTCCACAACATGCTTCACAGATGTGATGCGTCCATCGCTGATAAATCAGCAGCTATATCATTGACATTATGGGAAAAAGACGTATCCCAGGTACACATTTCAAAGTCATACGAATTCAAGAACATTTCAGTGAAGTAATTCAGTGACGTTAAAAGTCTGTCGACTACACTCAGTACCATTATTACTGAAATAAACGACATAGGAATGGTTGTGTCAACTGATATTGTTGCAGCTGCAAAAAACTTACACATTTTTGTAGATACTGCAACATGCACAATACAAAGAAAATACATCACTTGCCACACAGCAATATTGATAAATGACCAGCTCTCTACCGTAAAATATCAAAACTGTCATGCTAGACAGAGAGTTGCAACTTCATTACTGTTCAGCTATCAGGCAAATCAGAAGATGTTGTGAAAAAATATATGTTTTTTCACAATGTCATCAATGAATGTCTGCCAAAAGAAGTACCAGTCACTGACAATGACATTGAACTTTATTTCCTAGATACCAATTTATTCTCACTGACACTTTATAATGGAAATGTTACGAAATTCCTACCCATTTCACAATCTGCAACATTTCCAGATGTACCCACCCCATCAACTCAACATGCTGATCATTTGCAAATGGTTGTAAAAAAAACTGGCCTCTAACAGGATTTTCAGATACAAAACGATGCATCAGAAGCATCTGATGACTAGTATTTTCAATACCAAAAAACGCTACACTTTAACCCTTTTCCTAATAACCACAACAGTGAACTCTTAGTTTGGTAACCTTTTCTGATAAGAATAGAAGACTGTGCTGAAATTTGTTTATTTTTTACATGGTAAACCCCGTAACTATAGTCGCATAACTCTACCAAATTAGGTTTAATATAGACTAAATTGTCTGGGAGTAACAAAACTTGTGTACGGGTGCAAAAGAAATACTAACACCAGCAGCAAGTTTGAATATATTTTTATAACATGATTTTCAAGAGCGGCACAGTACATAAAGGATCTTACATGAGTGCCTGTTTCACATTGAATTTATTAAATGATTTGGATAAAATATATCGTGCGAGGCTGTGTAAGCATCATATCAGTTTTAACAAACAAGTTTAATAAAAATATAAAATCTGTTTATCACATAACTCCATTATTATTGTAGATGCCTGTATATAATGTCGTTTGATGATGTATGTTTGCATAATGACGTCACATATTGACCCAGTTATCTCTCTGATACATCGAACAACGGAAATACCTTGTCAGTTTCCGTAAATTGGTATTTTAAGTATGAAGGAAATCGACGAGGCAATTCCAGTGCACAACAATCTGATAGGATAAGATCGAAAATAATTCTTCATTTTCATATTTATTAAACTAGTGTAATATAATTATATCATGGCTTTGTATAACTTCCACATCACTACACACGTGATAAAGTTGTTTATTAACTTATTTACAATACTGAGATAATTTTTGTAAATGAAAAAGTGAGGGAAAATATTTACATATTATTAATCATATATTTGTAATGTGATTTCCTAACAGATGGACCCTTGATGGTTCCCAAGACAAGGAATGTACCTTGGACGGTTCCCGAGACATGGGCAGAAGACCAGGTGACGGCAGTCGATTCAACTTTCAAAAGAACAACAGAAGAGCAAGATATAAGATTTCTCAAAGAAAAACAGTTGGGATGAGTATACATACATGATTGAACTGTATTATAATGTAAATGATATGTCGGTATGAATATATGCCACTAATTGTCTTAAATATTGAATCAGATTCAATATAAATGATACACAGTTTTATTTTGTTGGGCTTACAAACTATATTTTAAAGATGTGTACCTATTTCAGTTCATTTAAAATACTTACAAAAAAAATCCTATTTAAAGGACATGTTTTTTGTCCATCTAGTATTCCTTGTCTTGTGTAGCTTCATCAAACATCACAAAATGTTCTCCATAATGAGACAGTAGTTGTGTCCAGTACACAGGTCTGTACCATAGTGAAACAGTAGTTGTGTCCAGTACCTAGGTCCATACCATAGTGAGACAGTAGTTGTGTCCAGTACCATAGTGAGACAGTAGTTGTGTCCAGTTCCTTACCACAGTGAGACAGTAGTTGTGTCAAGTACCTAGGTCCATACCATAGTGAGACAGTAGTTGTGTCCAGTACATAGGTGCGTACCACAGTGAGACAATAGTTGTGTCCAGTACCTAGGTCCGTACCATAGTGAGACACAAGTTGTGTCCAGTACCTAGGTCCGTACCACAGTGAGACAGTAGTTGTGTCCAGTACCTAGGTCCGTACCATAGTGAGACAGTAGTTGTTCCCAGTACATAGGTCCGTACCACAGTGAGACAATAGTTGTGTCCAGTACCTAGGTCAGTACCACAGTGAGACAGTAGTTGTGTCCAGTACCTAGGTCCGTACCACAGTGAGACAGTAGTTGTGTCCAGTACCTAGGTATGTACCATAGTGAGACAGTAGTTGTGTCCAGTACCTAGGTCCGTATACCCAGATTCAACTTCCACCTGCAGTCAAGGACAGAGTGACAGTCACAGGTATTTGTATTAAAAAAAAACAACCTCTAGTTAATATGTTCATCTTTGTGTATTTTTTACAGGATTCTGTTGCCCCAGACAACATCCCTGGTTATGGTAATGTCCAGAAATTAGCGGAATACTTGGTGCGCTTTCGATCCGGCAATCTATCACTAACAATGGAACAGGCCTGGTATATTATTCATCTGTGGGCAAATTTGGCTGAATATGACAGGCGGCCCACTGTGTTCTTGGAACTTTTTGCGCGTGAATCCAAGGGACGGTTTTGTGCACCCAAAAGAATTGTTGCACCAGGGGTAGAAAGCACTGAAAGGTATACATAACTGATTTTTATTTGGAAACAAGAGGTCAATGACCTTGAAGCTCTACTGATAGATTTTTGAAAGCTAGATCAGCATTTCTGTGAAGTTTCAAGAAAATCCATCAAGTAGTTTCATAGGAGTAGTCGCTACAAGTTTTCATTATATAACTCTATGTAAACAAAGATGGCCACTGGCGGCCATGTTTAATGTCAAATCAAAATAATGTTTGACAAGGATCAACATCATGTCATACTGATCATTTAAAAAAAAGTCCCATATGAATATCACTTACAGTTTTCAAGAAGTAGTTGTTACAAACTTGTATTTTGAAAATCTATTTTTAGCCATGACGGCCATCTTGAATTTCCGGCCGATCTGAAATTTTGCTAGAATCAATTAGACATCAAGAGCAACATTCCTGTAAAGTTTCATAAAAATCTGTAGAGTAGTTTCAGAGGAGTAGTCGCTACAAGTTTTCATTATATAACTCTATGTAAACAAAGATGGCCACCAGCGGCCATATTTAACGTCAAATCAAAATAATGTTTGACAAGGATCAACAACATGTCATGCTGATCATTTTAGAAAAAGTCCCATATCAATACCACTTATAGTTTTCAAGAAGTAGTCGCTACAAACTTTTTTTTTGAAAATCTATTTTTAGCCGTGGTGGCCATCTTGAATTTCCGGCCGACCTGAAATTTTGCTTGAATCGATTAGACATCAAGAGTAACATTCCTGTGAAGTTTCACGAAAATCCGTCGAGTAGTTACAGAGGAGTAGTCACTACAAATGTTTACTAGATAACTATATGTAAACAAAGATGGCCGCTGACAGCCATGTTTAACATCGAATTAAAACGATTTTCGACAAGGACCAACATCATGTCATGCTGATCATTTTAGAAAAAGTCCCATATCAATACCACTTATAGTTTTCAAGAAGTAGTCGCTACAAACGTTTTTTTTGAAAATCTATTTTTAACCGTGGTGGCCATCTTGAATTTCCGGTCGACCTGAATATTTGCTAGAATTAATAAGACATCAAGAGCAACATTCTTGTGAAGTTTCATGAAAATCCGTCCAGTAGTTTCAGAGGAGTACTACAAGTTTTGATTATATAACTCTATGTAAACAAAGATGGCCGCTGGCATCATGTTGAAAGTCAAATCAAAGAATTTTCGACAAGAATCAACATCATGTCATACTGATCATTTTAGGGAAAGACGCATATTAATATCACTTATAGTTTTCAAGAAATACTCGCTACAAACTTGTTTTTTGAAAATCTATTTTTAGCTGTGGCGGCCATCTTTTAATTTCCGACCAATCTGAAATGTTGCTAGGATCATTTACACATCAAGAGCAACATTCCTGTGAAGTTTCATGGAAATCCGTCAAGTAGTTTTAGAGGAGTAGTCACTACAAGTTTTTACTAAATAACTCTATGTAAACAAAGATGGTCGCTGGCAGCCATGTTTAACGTCGAATCAAAACGATTTTCGACAAGGTCCAACATCATGTCATGGTGATCATTTTAGAAAAAGTCCCATATCAATATCACTTAGAGTTTTCAAGAAGTAGTCGCTACAAACTTCTTTTTTAAAAATCTTTTTTTAGATCTGGTGGCCATATTGGATTTCACATCAACATGAATTTTTGCTAGGATCAACTAGACTTCATGGCTGTAAAGTTTCATGAAAATCCATTCAGTAGTTTCAGAGGAATAGTCGCTACAAAAAAAGTTTACGGACGGACAGACAGACGGTCTAGGTTAGTAAGGCCACTGCATGAACTTTTAAGGTCATTACATGACCTATGAGACATAAAAAAAAAAATACTAGCCCATCGGACTACCTGGACAGAAACATGTAGTAGCCCTGCAGCATTTTTACTAGCCTCAGGTTCCCGGAATAATGGTAATATTGTGCCCTGTTACTCCGGAAAAATGTGAAGTGTGCTACATATGTGTTTCTTATTATTTGAAGATTATTTTAATATGTACATCGTGTTATTTACCTATGTGCCACATATTAGATGTTTATAAACCGTATGTATTTCATACGAAACGTACTACTTTATATTAAATACATACAGCATTTATATACATTTTGTAGAATATTGTACAAAATGGTTAAACAACCTGTTTAAGTCTTGATGTTATTTAGTAGAAATGTATTTCATATACATGTATTACATATGTGTTCTTTTCATATGAAATACATATGTGGATGTGGAATATATGTAAAACGTGAATTTTACACCTAGATATGTTTCCTGTGTACAGTATAGCACTATCTGTATAAATGGACCATGGCCTAGTGGTAGAATGTCCACCTTGCAAGCGGGAGTTCATGGGTTCAATCCCTGTTTGGGTCATACCAAATACATTATACAAATGGTACCAGTAGCTCCCTTGCTTGACGCTCAGCATATAGAGGGTAGTTCTATGACTGGTCGGCCTGATGTCGGTATAATGTGACTGGGTGGGGTATCATGTTGCGTCTACGGCGTGGTATTCCAGTGTGACAGCACTATAAAGTTGAGCATAGAGCTCACTACTTCAAGTAAACACCGTCATTATATGACTGAATTATTGTTAAAAGTGACGTTAAAACACGATACATACATACATACACACATATTAGAGTTAATGCCATGTATTTATATCTGAATTACAGGAGTGTTAAAGGACCAGACTCCACACCGGCCCAGTGGCCAAACTGCAACAAGTATGTTGAGGCCATTATGTGCAGGCTATGTGCAATATTTCCTGGCTCACAGCAATGTCATGGTAAAGTGGCAACAAAATGGACACTGATCATGGAGACATACAATAACATCAGACAGACAGTATTCACCAATGCCACTGTGATGAAGGAAACTTCCATCAATCAACCAAACTACGTTGAAAACCTGGTAAATTTAATGACATTTTTTTCTGTATATAAAATCAATCTGGCCTGTTAGTGGGTTTATCAAAAGTTACCCAAAAAAAAGGATACAATTTATTTAGTTCACATTGATTACCAAACCAGCTATACAGCTTACACAAACCACTCTCAATGGCATGGATGGCAATGTTGATGTGGGAGGAAACCAAAGAAACCTGGCAAAACCCGCTTGTTTGAGTGACCGATCCCTGTAACACTGAGACGGGGAATTATTCCAAAATAAGGTTCTCTGAGAGTATTAAAATCTGCCAGTAAATTATTTACAAAATCACACATGTCTCAAATTACTTGCATATTGTTTTTTTAAATATCTCTTTAGAGTGAGTGACTAGTGTTTTACAGAACGAAAAGAGGCTAGGAATGCCACTACATCCCCATCCGATGGTGGCTGCCATTTTACATCCCTATCCAATGGTGGCTGCTACTTTACATCCCAATCCGATGGTGGCTGCCACTTTACATCCCCATCCGATGGTGGAAATGAGTAAATTTAATAAGATTTCCTTTCTTTAAGATGTTTAATCCGATGCATTTCTTGTGTCGTTTTAGGTATAACAACCGTAATCGAGGACAGGACAGAGACATTTTTCACCAGGGAATTGAACTTCTCCAAGCGAGCATGACAACAGCTGAAGGACTCCCTCCGCCTCTTTCACAGCCAGCTAGCCTTCCTACTGGTCATGCTGAACCACACGTTTTCAATGCCAGTTAATACAGCAGGAACTGTTAAACAGAAGAGGAGTCGTATTATAATGTCGCCATCTTTAGCAGCACCGAACAGGAGACCGCAACCATCAGCAGCTCCTATATTTCCTGTCGTAAATGCTCTACCAGCTCCCAGGCTTCCTATGTTTCCAGTGTATAAGGATCAACAGCCTGTTACCTTGGTAGTGGACCCAACCCACTTACAGACCATTCCCAGTTTCCAAGTTCCTGGGGCACTTGTATATGGTCATTCAAGTCATGTGCCCTATTCCACTCAGAGGTATAAGAAGATTAAATTGCAGGAAGAGTCGGTGGGTAAATTTCACAGGCAGCATGTGAAAAAGAAAGAGGTTATTCATTGTCAATATGAGGGCATCCAAAAGAAAAACCATCTCACAGAAAAAAAAAAGGAAACATTTTTTGCATAAACACAGAAACAGTTTCATTTGAAGACTGGAAGAAGCAGCTAAAGGAGGAAAGAGGATATGGAAAAACGAAACCTAAAGATAAATGACTAAATTAGTGACACCTTATAGTACCTTCTATGCCAGACAGTTAATTTGATTTTTTTCCAGTGACGGTGTAATCTGACAGTAAAAGTGTTTTATATGTACAAGTCTGAAAATCTGACAGTGTCTGTATAAATGGTATATACCTAATAGGTGAAAATGACAGTGATTTTAATGATCTGAAACAGACGGTGATTTTATTGAGCTGAAATAGACAGTGTTTTAAAGGCCGAAGCTGGAAATGACAAACGCTGAGATAAAATCTGCTGAAACGGACAGTGCTTTTAGTGAGGTGAAATAGAAAGTGCTTTTAGCGGACTGAAATAGACAGGCAATGAAAGCGCATTTGTTTTAATATTCCATTCACAGACAATGAAAAAAGATTTTAGTTTGTTCACAGACAATGAAAATGCTTTGAGTGAATTTCAGAACTTCGGTTTGGTTCAAGACAATGAAAAGATTTTTAGTGTGATTCAAAGACAATAAAAGTGCTTTTAGTTAAATGTTTGATTCACGGACAATGAAAAGGCTTTTAGTGTGGTTCACAGACAATGAAAAGGCTTTTAGTGTGATTCACGGACAATGACAAGGCTTTTAGTGTGATTCACGGACAAAGAAAAGGCTTTTAGTGTGATTCACGGACAACGACAAGGCTTTTAGTGTGATTCACAGACAATGACAAGGCTTTTGGTGTGATTCACAGACAATGAAAAGGCTTTTAGTGTGATTCACAGGCAATGAACAGGCTTTTAGTGTGATTCACAGACAATGACAAAGCTTTTAGTGTGATTCACAGACAATGACAAGGCTTTTAGTGTGATTCACAGACAATGAAAAGGCTTTTAGTGTGATTCACAGGCAATGAACAGGCTTTTAGTGTGATTCACAGACAATGACAAAGCTTTTAGTGTGATTCACAGACAATGACAAAGCTTTTAGTGTGATTCACAGACAATGACAAGGCTTTTAGTGTGATTCACGGACAATGACAAGGCTTTTAGTGTGATTCACGGACAATGACAAGGCTTTTAGTGTGATTCACGGACAATGACAAGGCTTTTAGTGTGATTCACAGACAATGACAAAGCTTTTAGTGTGATTCACAGACAATGACAAGGCTTTTAGTGTGATTAACAGACAATGAAAAGTGTGATTCACAGACAATGACAAGGCTTTTAGTGTGATTCACAGACAATGACAAGGCTTTTAGTGTGATTCACAGACAATGACAAGGCTTTTAGTGTGATTCACAGACAATGAAAAGTGTGATTCACGGACAATGACAAGGCTTTTAGTGTGATTCACAGACAATGACAAGGCTTTTAGTGTGATTCACGGACAATGACAAGGCTTTTAGTGTGATTCACGGACAATGACAAGGCTTTTAGTGTGATTCACGGACAATGACAAGGCTTTTAGTGTGATTCACAGACAATGAAAAGGCTTTTAGTGTGATTAACAGACAATGACAAGGCTTGATAAAACTAAAAAATTTAATACTGCCTACTAATGCAATATCAAAGCAATGCTGGCAATCATTTTTGAAGGCAATGATTTAAAAAATAAAAGCACTGAGTTTTTAAATGACGTAATTGATTATATACAGCATACAGAATGGTAAAATATTAATTTGCTTTTATTTATGGTTTTGCTTTATAAACTTTCAGAAAGTCTTTCAGATTATATTTGGATTTATCACTTGCTAGCGCATTATGCATTGCATTGAGTAGAAGGTTCCCAGCCCTTGCAGGTCACGTTTCAAGGAAAGCATTTATGAAAAAAATAATGTAATCATATGTTGAAAATGCCTTTAAGCTTGACCTCGTGAAAGCAGAGGAAAATATTTTAGTTATAAACTCAAGTAGAAAAATTTGTGTTATTCAAAAGTAAATAAATAGTACATCCAAGGTCTACAATATGTTTTGTTTTATGAAAACTTATATGTTTATTTGAATCAAAACACTTCAATATCTGTGAAGAAAGAGAATGATTTTATTTCATGACATAGGAAAGTTTTAACAGGTAAATTAATTTAATCCCCAGGTTCCTGTATTAGTCAATTATTTGGCAATGGAGGTGCAACTATTCAATTAAAAGTAACCTCATTTCCACGTATTAAATAATAATTATTTTACAGACAATTTAATAGCAGATTCAAATAATGTTTTTTTATTGTGACTATCAGGAAATGTTCATATCATGTTTAAGAGTTAAAGGGGTTGATGCACTATTTTCAAACAAGGTTTATTTTAAAAGGCTCTGAACAACTTGAAAAAAGCTGAAATAATTATCAAAATGCCATGAAAAATAAAGGAATATGCCTATATGATAAAATGGCGCGATGACGTCATCGTTCAAAGACGGCCGCCTCCATTTGTGTTCTTTGCAAATTTTCAATAGGTCATATCTCCTTTGTTTTTCATGGCATTTTGATAATTCTTTCAGCTATTTTCAAGTTTTTTAGCACCCTATTAAATAAATAATGTTTGAAAATAGTGCATCAACCCCTTTAAATTTCTTAATTGATAATACTACTTAAAATGCTTTAAACTGAAATACAATTATAAGTTACTCAAATACTTTGTCATACATCTTTCATATATACGTACATATTCTCTTACTTGTGTTCATTGCAGCAACATGTGCCTTCTATCAGTAGGTCGATAGGAATGACCTGACCTTTGGCAGTGGAATTACAAGTGTAGGTAACACTGGGTACTTAATAGGCAAATATATATGTATTATGAGCAAACCACATGGAATACATTTGCTACAACAGATTTGTGTGTGAAATTTGGCAGTTCTGTTTAATAATGTAAAGTCCATGCTCTTAGTACGAACATATAACACTTCTATGGTGTAATCGGTAAACACATCTACCCTTTGGGTGGAAAACTCAGGTTCGAATCCTGATGGGAGTAATTGTTTGGAACAACAGCTAGGTTAGGAATGTCTAAATTATAGCTATAATTTAGTACTGAATTAAAACATCAGAGTATCATAGGTTATGTCAGTGAGGAATAAGGCAATTGAACATGCAGTGGTATTTATGTCTAAAAAGTGACAGTTGATATTTCTTAAGCTTTTAAAGTCATGAAATACAATTAAAATGAAAAGCAATGCTATTTTGCTGCAGTGACAGATCCTTGTTATTTTGTTTTAAATATGTTTACCATTTGTTAAATTAAAGACGTCATTAGCGGACGTTTACATCCTTACGAGAGAGTGCCCTATATAATAATCTTCCCTTCAAAAATAGTAGTAGTAGTAAGGGTGGTCCCAGTAGTAATACAATTAGTAGAAGTTGTGTCATGTCATTAGTAAGAGCAGTAGCAAGTCTAGTAGTAGTAGGAGTAGGATTAGTAGTAGTAGTAGTAGTAGTAGTAGTAGTAGTAGTAGTACCAGTAGTAGTAGTAGTATCAGAAGCAGTAGCAATAGCAGCAGCAGTAGTAGTAGTAAAGCAGCAGCAGTAGTATTAGGAGTAGTAGTAGATGTAGTGGCAGTAATAGTAGTACTAGCAATAGTAGTAGTAGTGTTGTTATACCCCCACAAACGAAGATTAGGGGGAATATATAGGAGTGAGCTTGTCGGTCGGTCCGTCGGTCTGTTGGTTTTTACGGTATCCGGACGATAACTCATGAAAGCGTTGATGGATTTAAATAATATTTGGTACACGGGTATAACACCATAACATACAGGTCAAGTTAGACTTTGGTTACAAACCACCAATTTTTGATGGAGTAATGGCCCCTTTTCAATTTAGAATTTGCCCAAAAAACGGTGTCCGGACGATAACTCATGAAAGGGTCGATGGATTAAAATAATTTTTGGTACACGGGTTTAAGACCATAAAATACAGGTCAAGTTCGACTTTGGTTACAAACCACTAATTTTTGATCGAGCATATTGCTTGGACTGGGCTCGACATGCAGGCTGTGGCTTTCTAGTTTTTACATAATTCGATGTCTAGTTAAAGGAAAATACACCTGCCAGTAGACTGATTAGAGGTCTAGTTTAGAAATATACCTTCCCCAAGCATGTTAGAGGTATAATATGCAATAAAAATATGGTCACATATAAATGGGGATTATCAGTGGGATTATGCTCCCACCTTTTGCACAATACAATGCCACTTGGGGCGTTTATAGTGGGGTATACACAGTATTAATAGTGTCACCTCTTTTGCCATTCCGGTATAAAGGCCATTTGTGATTGTGGCAATATGGTTTTATTAGCAGACAGTAAATGTTAGTCATTACTTATTTTATTGTTCATTTTAGATATGGACCTATTATCAAAGTTTCGCTGGTTGTCCAATGGCATTATTCGCCTAGGTGATACAGACTCAGCGAAATGCATCGTGAATGCAAAGCGTTCACCTGTACCTGATGTGTGCAAACATCTTGCTGATGTCAGAAAAGAAGCAGTGAATGCTGTAAATCAAGCTGGCGGCGATACATCAAACAGTGTACTCGTGCTTGGCCAGCACGAGTTTCAGCTGGGGATTTATAGAGGACAGACATACAAGTGGATTCTGGAGAACAGCATTGGATATGCTGCTTGGTTTGTGGACAATATGAGAGGGGAGACACTGTCTGAAGCTCCCCTCTCTAAAAACAAGCACACATTTTAGAACTATGTCCTGTCATTTCGAGAGGGACAGCAAGCTGTTGATATTAAGAAGAATCAAAGATTGTACAAAACGTCAGCAACCATACACAGCTTATATCCAGCAGCTGAGGCCAGGAAATTGCAACGTGAGGCAAAGCCGGCAATAAGACCAAACATTCCCCTTAGGGCCCGTCAAGTGATAACGTTGCAGATGAGGATCTCTGTGCTGCTGTAGAAAAACTTGAAGCTAGTCTCTTTCAAGGTAATCATACTTTTTAAATCTGCAATTTAATTCTCATCATTCTTCAAATTAATCAGAGTAACCATAAAATGTCACAAATATTGTTCAACCTTTTATTGTGTTCAACTCAAGATTTGCTCACATCAACAATAAATTTGGTCCTGAAAGCAAAATAACTGCTTGTAAGTAACATTAATAATTCTAATTTTGCTTAAAGACATTTTTAATGCGAGTGAAGCAATCAAAAAGTACTAGCGTGATAAAAAACACATTCTAAATCGTGAGTTTTGAGAACTTATCTCAGCTGAGCATGAAGAAAAGTTTTGTATTTGCATAGTTATATAACATAAACCATACATTCTCTCCAGAATTCTGACCTTAATCGGAAGAATCTTCTTTTAAAAGTATTTCATTTAAAAGAAAGAATCATGCTCGGTTTGATTCTGTGAGAAACACACTTTTTCAAGACTGAAGTTTTACTATTACATGTTCAGCTAGCTACACTGCAAACTGACATGTTTACCATTCATCTGTCTTTGTACGTGTACTGCCAAACATGCTAAATTTGGTTCAATTTTAGTATTGGTCTATTATACTGCGATAAGGGAGCCGCTAATAGGTTAACCCTATACCTCCGAAATCAGAACGAGGCTCACTTACTCTTATTCCGCAAATTCTAATTAAGGAGGGGTGGGATTAATGTTGTCGTAAGTATAATAGACCAATACTAAAAGTGAACCAAATTTAGCATATTAGTATATTGATTACTTACGACAACATTACCATTGCGACTAACAAAATTAACATGGGGTGGAAATAAGTAGCCTGTTATGATAGGTAGAATGTATCAAGGGAATTTGAACAAACTGAAACAACAAGCAAAGGGGAATGATCAAACCTGCTATAATCGCAAGAAATTAGAGCAGATTAGAACCTGCAGAAACAACTAACTAACACTCACCCATATATAGGGGTCCTGCTTGTTTCACAATACACAAATTGAAGGAGACTCCATGACATCTCCAGAAGAGGTGAAAATAACATGGTGAATGTGGCACGTGCAGTCCTATTCACAAGTACATATAGAAGGAACCTCTACTACACCCGTAGCTAAGTCGAAGGTGTAAATTGTCAAATATGGTACAGTAAACCGTCCGTCAATCAAGAAGGTCAAGGGCAATTAAGCCCAGCACCATTGAATAATCGACAATATCAAACATATCTATCAGAAGAATATGTTTGTATTAAATCGATTGTTAATACAGAACCAGTATCAATAAATCCCAATTAGATACTTACATAAACAGTTTCATATAATTAACTGTATAGGTAATAAACTATAAACACAAAGTAACATTTAACTGTGTGAAAATAGGTAATATAAAACAACATGCATATGGGAAAAATTTAACCAGCTATAACAGTAAGGCTGGTACATGCAAAACATGCATATGTAATAAAGTTTGGTTCGAAACCCCGAACGTTAGTGACTTGCAGACAACCTAGTCATCTAACTGGTTGAGTAGCGAAGCTCCGATGACAGACTGGGCAGCAACCAAAGGACCCAGCAGCCAATTCGTTATTGAGCTGGGAACAATCCCTTAGGTAGAATCTAACAAAGGAGTTGTCCGAATTCCAGTAGCATGCTTTTAGAATGCGTTCTAAGGGAATTGAATTAGACCATGCTAAGGATGAAGACAAAGCTCTGACTTCATGCGCTGTAGGGTTTGACCCTGGTAGATTGGTCTTTTGCACATTATAGGCCGCTTTAATGGTTTCCACAATCCACCTAGAAATGGAAGCCAAAGAAATTTCTTTAGTAGCGTCCAGAAAATGTGGCAGAAAAAGTCTCGTTCTGCCCCGCCGCCGAAACCTTGAGCGCTCCAGGTAGATTCTTAGAGCCCTAACCGGACAGAGGCTAAAAGAATTGGTAGCACCTGAGGGGGGTAGAGCTGGAATAACCAGTGGTAAGCTAGGAACCGAAGGTCGCTGGTTCTTAGCCAAAAACCTGGAAAGAAATGTAAGGTAACTGAAGACACATCTGCAGCAAAAGCAATAGATTCTTCAGTCCCCAGTAACTGACTGGTGATAGAGCCAGTAGGAGGAGCCTCTAACTTCTTAGATGGGCAGATGAACGTTACAAGGTGAATATGGTACCCTTATAAGTCCTTTAATTCCGTCAAGGACAATAAGTGCACCACCATCTAAAGTCATAATCAACAATTTCACGCAAATCTATGGAACAGAAATTGCTAGTATTACCTAGATCATCTAAATAATATCGACCACTTCATTCAAAAACTTACAATAACAGCTTCATAACTGAGGTGTAAAAGTAACAGAACTGAATTGAATTGAATGTTGTTTAACGGCTCATCAACACAGTACAGGTTATTTAGAGCCGCCCCAGAGAGAGGGGAAGGATACATAGGAATCCGGGAACCTGCCCTACTCTTATTATCTAATAGATTCCTATGGTTCTTTAACGTGCTCGGAGGATAGACCGATACACGGGACCGCCCGGTTTACGTCCCCATCCGACGGACGAGGCTTAGGTAAAGTGTCTTGCCCAAGAACACACCGACAGAACTCAGTGGCACCACGGAGGATTGAACCCGGGGCGAACTGAGAACACAAGCTAAAAAGTAACTGTGTGAAACATAGATAACTATAAACAATATGTATAAACCAAACACATTTTGAACATTGTGATACGAAGTGCTTACCAACCAAGATAAGCAAAATATCAAATAAAACTGCCATCGATTAGTATGCCTACCATTATAGACTTAGGCAAGGCCAAGTCAGCTAACTGGTAGAGGAGCACAACCTAATGACTGACTGAAAAATAAAGGCTCTTACTTGTGCAGTCTTATTAGAATTGAAAAGGGTATATACCCACACAAAAATCAATCAGTTTGTTACTGGAATCTCTAGAAAAAGGTAAAAAGAGAACCCTTTAGTAGCATTAGAGTGAATCGACTAAGGTGGAAGTGTAACAAGCACTGTGCTACACTATTCTGCCCAGCTAAACCTCCGTGCCCTCATGAGTAACCCAGTGAAGGGCCTCCTGGAGGTACACTTATGTGAACTATTACCGAAAAATAAAGTCTGAAGATGTAGTTAGAACAGACAAACGTGAGGTAGCATACCGATTCAGAATGGAGGATAGTGGTAGAGGTAGAATGTAACCCCGGTAACCTCACTTAGGGGTTACCGCAGTGGTGAAGACACCAAGATGGACAGAAGTGCTGAGAAAAAGGAACCCTATTAAACTAAAAATAATAGAATTTATTTATTGAGGTTAACACATTAAGTTAGTGAACAATCTTACATGTGGCCCTTAAAAAAAATAACAAAATAAAGAAATAAAAACAGAAATAATATAAAAAAAGAAAGTCATAAAATCTGCTAAAGTTTGGCAAAGATCAGATGCAAAATGAAGGCCTTATCGTATGACGAGGCAAATTATAGCATTTTTAACAAAATCAAGGGCAAGGGCCACAACTCCGCTGTTACTGGTTCGATCTAGCTAGTTTTCGAATTTGACCAAGCTTTCATAGACATTAACAATCTGATAAAGTTTGGTAAAGATCGGATGAAAAATGAAGGCCCTATCGTCTTAACGAGGCAAAATATAGCATGTTGAACTAAATCAAGGGCCATAACTCCGCTGTTACTAGTCCTATATGAATGGTTTTCGAACTTGTTTGAGATTTCATTGATATTAAGTCTAATTAAGTTTGGTAAAGCTCGGATGAACAATGAAGCCCCTATCGTCTTAACGAGTCAAAATATATTTTAACTAAATCAAGGGCCACAACTCCGCTGTTACTTGTCTGATATGGCTGGTTTTCGAACTTGTTCGAGATTTCAACGACATTAACAATCTGATTAAGTTTGGTAAAGCTCGGATGAACAATGAAGCCCCTATCGTCTTAACGAGTCAAAATATATTTTAACTAAATCAAGGGCCACAACTCCGCTGTTACTTGTCTGATATGGCTGGTTTTCGAACTTGTTCGAGATTTCAACGACATTAACAATCTGATTAAGTTTGGTAATGATCGGATGAACAATGAAGCCCCTATCGTCTTTACGAGGCAAAATATAGCATTTTTAACTAAATCAAGGGCCATAACTCCGTTGTTACTAATCCGATATGGCTGGTTTTCGAACTTGTCCGAGCTTTTATTAATATTAACAATCTGATAAAGTTTGGTAAAGATCGGATGAACAATGAGCCTCTATCGTCTTAACGAGGCAAAATATAGCATTTTTAACTAAATCAAGGGCCATAACTCCGCTGTTACTGGTCTGATATGGCTGGTTTTCAAACTTGTTCGAGCTTTTAACAACATTAACAATCTGATAAAGATTGGTAAAGATCGGATGAAAAATGAAGCCTCTATCGTCTTAACGATGCAAAATATAGCATTTTTAACTAAGTCAAGGGCCATAACTCCGCTGTTACTAGTCCGATATGGCTGGTTTTCGAACTTGTCCGAGCTTTCATTGATATTAACAATGTGGTAAAGTTTGGTAAAGATAGGATGAAAAATAAAGGCCCTATCGTCTTAACGAGACAAAATATAGCATTTTTAACTAAATCAAGGGCCATAACTCTGCTGTTACTGGTCTGATATGGCTGGTTTTCAAACTTGTTCGAGCTTTTAACAACATTAACAATCTGATAAAGATTGGTAAAGATCGGATGAAAAATTAAGCCTCTATCGTCTTAACGATGCAAAATATAGCATTTTTAACTAAGTCAAGGGCCATAACTCCGCTGTTACTAGTCCGATATGGCTGGTTTTCGAAATTGTCCGAGCTTTCATTGATATTAACAATGTGGTAAAGTTTGGTAAAGATAGGATGAAAAACAAGAGGTCAATGACCTTGAAGCTCTACTGATTGATTTTGATTTCAGGAAGTAGTCGCCACAGACTTGTTTTTTGAAAATCTATTTTTAACCGTGGCGGCCATCTTGAATTTCCGGCCGACCTGAAATTTTGCTAAGATCAATAAGACATTAAGAGCAACATTCCTGTGAAGTTTCATGAAAATCCGTCAAGTAGTTTCAAAGAAGTAGTCGCTACAAGTTTTCATTATATAACTCTATGTAAACAAAGCAGCCATGTTTAAGGTCAAATCAAAACGATTTTCGACAAGGACCAACATCATGTCATACTGATCATTTTAGAAAAAGTCCCATATCAATATCTCTTATTGTTTCGAAGAAGTAGTCGCTACAAACTTTTTTATTTTAAATCTATTTTTAGCTGTGGCGGCCATCTTGAATTTCCGGCCGACCTGAAATTTTTCTAGGATCAACTAGACATCAAGAGCAACATTCCTGTGAAGTTTCATGAACATCCGTCAAGTAGTTTCAGAGGAGTAGTCGCTACAAGTTTTTACTATATAACTCTATGTAACCAAAGATGGCCACTGGCAGCCATGTTTAACGTCGAATCAAAATATTTTTCCACAAGGATCTACATCATGTCATGCTGATCATTTTAGAAAAAGTCCCATATCAATATCACTTATAGTTTTCAAGAAGTAGTCGCTACAAACTTATTTTTTAAAAATCTATTTTTAGCTGTGACGGCCATCTTGAATTTCTGGCCGACCTGAAATTTTTCTAGGATCAATTAGGACATCAAGAGCAACATTCCTGTGAAGTTTCATGACAATCCGCCAAGTAGTTTCAGAGAAGAAGTCGCTACAAGTTTTTACTATATAACTCTATGTAAACAAAGATGGCCGCTGGCAGCCATGTTTAACGTTGAATCAAAACGATTTTTGACTAGGATCAACATCATGTCATGCTGATCATTTTAGAAAAAGTCCCATATCAATATCACTTATAGTTTTCAAGAAGAAGTCGCTACAAACTTGTATTTTAAAACTCTATTTTTAGCTTTGGCGGCCATCTTGGATTTCACATCAACATGAATTTTTGCTAGGATCAACTAGACTTTATGGGCAACATTTCTGTAAAGTTTCATGAATATCCATCCAGTAGTTTCAGCTGTGAAGTCGCTACAAATAAAAGTTTACGGACAGACGGACAGACGGACGACGGACGCCGCACCACGGCATAAGCTCCGCTGATCTCTGATCAGTTGAGCTAATAAAGGCCCTATCGTCTTAACGAGACAAAATATAGCATTTTTAACTAAATCAAGGGCCATAACTCCGCTGTTACTGGTCTGATATGGCTGGTTTTCAAACTTGTTCGAGCTTTTAACAACATTAACAATCTGATAAAGATTGGTAAAGATCGGATGAAAAATGAAGCCTCTATCGTCTTAATGATGCAAAATATAGCATTTTTAACTAAGTCAAGGGCCATAACTCCGCTGTTACTAGTCCGATATGGCTGGTTTTCTAACTCATCCAAGCTTTCATTGATATTAATAAAGTTTGGTAAAGATCGGTTTAAAAATGAAGGCCCTATCGTCTTAACGAGCCGAAAGTTAACGACGGACATCGGACGGACGGACGACAGACAACTCGCCATCCCACAAGCCGGCCAGTACAGCTAAAAACTATAATCATGGCATCGTGTAATCTGTTTGGTCTGTTCGTTTGGCACAACGACAGGCCAATCACAGGGAATGTTCTAATTCTGTCATCGACAAGGGAACCGCGAAAGAATTACTCGGACTATAAAGTTGGCGAGACGGTGAAAGCCAAATGTCCAGGATTCGGTATCGTGGAAGGGATTGTGGGAAAGATTTCAGGTAAATGAAAATTGTTTCAATTATATATATATGCTTGTTTATAATCGTGTTAGCATTTAAAACTCGTTTAAAGTATTTTAAAAGAAGACAAGACGTAGCATTTCTCATGTTTTCGGGACTCGTACGGAAGCACACATGGTGTAGCACTCGGAAGATTATTTTTTGTTATAAAGCAAGCACTATCACAGGTTGGGAACTAAAAAAAAATTACATCTTGTAAAAAAAAAGATATATATAGAAAAAAATTCCATGTTATTTGTTGAAAACAGACATAAACAAAATAAAGCATATATTCACAGCTATTGGTGGCGATTCCCCGAATGTACCAATGTCCGAATGTACCAATGTCAATCATTTCAATCCAAGGTGATTTCAACAACGGAACAAGTAATAAACATAAATATAACGCATTGATATATATTACTTTTTTTTTTTAATTTTTGTATTTGACGAGAAATCGTCTGTTTAGAATAGTCACTCCCCGCTTCAATATAATCTTGATCATATACGACGCTTGCTTGTTTAAAGACAAAGGGAAACATTAAAAAAAGCAAGCATCGCAGATGATCATGACTATTCAAAACAGTTGCAGCAGACGTGCAGACGGTGGTTTGAATATTCTAAACTGACGATTTCTCGTCAAATACAGCAATTTTAAACAAGAGGTCAATGACCTTGAAGCTCTACTGATTGATTTTGATTTCAGGAAGTAGTCGCTACAGACTTGTTTTTTGAAAATCTATTTTTAACCGTGGCGGCCATCTTGAAATTCCGGCAGACCTGAAATTTTGCTAGGATCAATTAGACATTAAGAGCAACATTCCTGTGAAGTTTCATGAAAATCCGTCAAATAGTTTCAAAGGAGTAGTCACTACAAGTTTTCATTATATAACTCTATGTAAACAAAGATGGCCGCTGGAAGCCATGTTTAACGTGAAATCAAACGATTTTCGACAAGGACCAACATCATGTCATACTGATCATTTTAGAAAAAGTCCCATATCAATATCTCTTATAGTTTTGAAGAAGTAGTCGCTACAAACTTATTTATTTTAAATCTATTTTTAGCTGTGGCGGCCATCTTGAATTTCCGGCCGACCTGAAATTTTTCTAGAATCAACTAGACATCAAGAGCAACATTCCTGTGAAGTTTCATGAACATCCGTCACGTAGTTTCAGAGGAGTAGTCGCTACAAGTTTTTACTATAGAACTCTATGTAACCAAAGATGGCCACTGGCAGCCATGTTTAACGTCAAATCAAAATAATTTTCCACAAGGATCAACATCATGTCATGCTGATCATTTTAGAAAAAGTCCCATATCAATATCACTTATAGTTTTCAAGAAGTAGTCGCTACAAACTTATTTTTTAAAAATCTATTTTTAGCTGTGACGGCCATCTTGAATTTCCGGCTGACCTGAAATTTTGCTAGGATCAATTAGACATCAAGAGCAACATTCCTGTGAAGTTTCATGAAAATCCGTCAAGTAGTTTCAGAGGAGTAGTCGCTACAATTTTCATTATATAACTCTATGTAAACAAAGATGGCCACTGACAGCCATGTTTAACATTGAATCAAAATAATGTTCGACTCGGATAACCATCATGTCATGCTGATCATTTTAGAAAAAGTCCCATATCAATATCTCTTATAGTTTTCAAGAAGTAGTCGCTACAAACTTATTTTTTAAAAATCTATTTTTAGCCATGGTGGCCATCTTGAATTTCCGGCCGACCTGAAATTTTGCTAAGATCAATTAGACATCAAGAGCAACATTCGTGTGAAGTTTCATGAAAATCCGTCAAGTAGTTTCTGAGGAGTAGTCGCTACAAGTTATCATTATATAACTCTTATGTAAACATACATGGCCACTGGCAGTCATGTTTAACGTCAAATCAAAATAATGTTCGACTTGAATAACCATCATGTCATGCTGATCATTTTAGAAAAAGTCCCATATCAATATCACTTATAGTTTTCAAGAAGTAGTCGCTACAAACTTGTATTTTGAAAATCTATTTTTAGCCATGGTGGCCATCTTGAATTTCCGGCCGACCTGAAATTTTGCAAGGATCAATAAGACATCTAGAGCAACATTCGTGTGAAGTTTCATGAAAATCCGTCAAGTAGTTTCAGAGGAGTAGTCGCTACAAGTTATCATTATATAACTCTATGTAAACAAAGATGGCCACTGGCAGCCACGTTTAACGTCGAATCAAAATAATGTTCGACTCGGATAACCATCATGTCATGCTGATAATTTTAGAAAAAGTCCCATATCAATATCTCTTATAGTTTTCAAGAAGTAGTCGCTACAAACTTATTTTTTAAAAATCTATTTTTAGCCGTGGCGGCCATCTTGAATTTCCGGCCAACCTGAAATTTTGCTAGGATCAATTAGACATCAAGAGCAACATTCCTGTGAAGTTTCATGAAAATCCGTCAAGTAGTTTCAGAGGAGTAGTCGCTACAAGTTTTCATTATATAACTCCATGTAAACAAAGATGGCCGCTGGCAGCCATGTTTAACGTCGAATCAAATCGATTTTCGACAAGGACCAACATCATGTCATGCTGATCATTTTAGAAAAAGTCCTATATCAATATCTCTTATAGTTTTCAAGAAGTAGTCGCTACAAACTTATTTTTTAAAGATCTATTTTTAGCCGTGGCGGCCATCTTGAATTTCCGGCCGACCTGAAATTTTGGTAGGATCAATAAGACATCAAGTGCAACATTTCTGCGAAGTTTCATGAAAATCCGTCAAGTAGTTTCAGAGGAGTAGTCGCTACAAGTTTTCATTATATAACTCTATGTAAACAAAGATGGCCGCTGGCAGCCATGTTTAACGTCGAATCAAAACGATTTTCGACAAGGACCAACATCATGTCATGCTGATCATTTTAGAAAAAGTCCCATAGCAATATCCCTTAGAGTTTTCAAGAAGTAGTCGCTACAAACTTGTTTTTTAAAAACCTATTTTTAGATTTGGCGGCCATCTTGGATTTCACATCTACATGAATTTTTGCTAGGATCAACTAGACTTCATGGGCAACATTTCTGTAAAGTTTCATGAAAATCTATTCAGTAGATTCAGAGGAGTAGTCGCTACAAAAAAAAGTTAACGGACGGACGGACAGACGGACGACGGACGCCGCACCACGGCATAAGCTCTGCTGATCTCTGATCAGTAGAGCTAAAAAGGTAAGCGTTATATTTATGTTTATTACTTGTTCCGCTGTTGAAATCACCTCGGATTTAATTGATTGGTCAGTTACTGGAAACAACAGTCAGTATCAGCAGCGATCTTACCCGGAACAACCATATTAAAAATGCAAGTTCTGGTAACAAAACTCTGGGATTCATAAAGCGAAACATCAGAAGCAAATACCCAGGAATAAGAACAACCGCATACAAAGCACTTGTCTGCCCACTGCAGTGTATTAGCCAGACAACTGTGCAGCCGTCTTTTGCACGGCCATTTTTGAAAAATCGCGGCCAATATTTGGAGGAGTGGGTGGGGTAAAAAACTTTTTTTCTTTTTTTTTTGTTAAACAACACTTCCAAACTCTTACTGTCTCAATATTGTTATGTTTTGTATACATGTGATCTAAAATGCACCTTTTTAACCTTTATCTGTGAAAATAAATTACCCCAGAGACACCCACTTGTCGCGAATAGTGCGTAACGCGTGTTAGTAAATTGTTTTGCACACCCGGTTCTTGAATTTCTGCCATGGGCTAGTTGCCATCCAAATGCCGTCATGTCCAGCATCCCATGAGACTATCTAGACTGTCACACCCACTAGATTTTCGTCAAATACACACACAAGTTGACTAGTACAAATATGCATTCTTTCCGCTTGCTGTGGTACAATGGAACAGCCTGCCGACTAACATTGCCATGCTGCCTAGCTTAGATTCGTTCAAGCTGGCAGTTTGCACTGTTAGCCACCAAATGCCATAAATTAAAACGCTGTCTTTTAAATATCACTTTGTTCTTCATCGAACTTTTAACATACATAACACTTACACTTTCATCTTTATTTTCACCTTCACCTTATTTTACTCTTTCTTTTATCATCTTTTAAATTACTGGCAACCGCAGACGAGCACCTGCACATAATCTTCAAAAGAGGGTGATGCAGTATCGGTCGGTCGGTAGATAGGTCCTGGCCTATCGACCGACAGACAGACAGATGCTGGTACATTCGCGGAATCGCCACCAATAGCGGTGAATATGTGCTTTATTATTTTGTTTCATATTCATGTATACCTAATTTGAAGCATTTTGACTTGTCACAGAAAAACGGTTTGAACGAATTGTTTTCGTTTTTCGGTTTCGAGAACGACATACATCTGCAGTTCCAAATAGCCTTAATTTGTGGATAATTCTCGGAATTGGCCAGTGAAATAATTGATGAAAACAGGTATCAAATGTTAACCATATATAGCTTCATACCTTGTCTATGACTACGTTACTCTTGGACATTCTTTCAGGAAAACTTAAAATCTGACTGTTTTTAGCAAATAACACGATTTATATATATATATATATATTGTTTTTTTAGTCACCGATACAGCAACCTGTGAGCACTATGTGAATATAGGCAGTGAGACACTGTCATTAGAATTGGATATACAACAACAATGGAAGCCCATTGATATGAGACCAACAGGCTTGGTATTTTGTAGACCATATATATACCATGCAATTTTCATTTATCGCCTAGTAATTCTTGCACATAATTTAAGCTCCGTTTCGAGTTTAAACTAAGAGCTATGAGCTGCCGATCATGGATGAGTCAGTTTTTTTCAGTACACTTATTAAAATTTGAATTTAATATCAATAAATTACAAATTTGATAATTATGTATTTTTCTGCAGATGTAAGTGGCAAAAATGACATGGAATTGCTATTAGCAGGACCTGCTTTCAGTCAGATGATCTCAGACCTTGATCTCCTTGAAGTGGGTCAGAAAAAAGACGTGAACCATACAGCAGAGGTAACGGCAAGTTTAACTGTTTTCAGTTCTACTGATCAAAGATCAGCAGAGCTTATGCCATGGTATGGCATCCATCTGTCTTTTAACATTTTTTTGTGGCGACTACTCCTCTGAAACTCCTCATGAAAATTAAGAGGAATGTTGCTCTTGATGTCTAGTTGATTATAGCAAAAATTCAGGTCAGTTGGAAATTCAAGATGGCCGCCACTGCTAAAAATAGATTATAGATTTTCAAAATGCGATTTTGTGGCGACTACTTCTCAAAAAACATAAGTGATATTGATTTCAAACCTTTACCAAAATGAATGGCACAACATGTAGTTGGTCCTAACCAAAGTTCATTTTGATTGGATTCTAAACATGGCCAGCCGCCATCTTTGTTTACATAGAGTTATATAGGAAAAACTTGTGGCGACTACTTCTGAAACTACTGGACAGATTTTTATGAAACTTGACAGCAATGTTGCTCTTGATGTCTGATTGATCCTAGCCAAAATTCAGTTGGCCAGAAATTCAAGATGTCCACCACAGCTAAAAATAGATTTAAAAAAAAAACAAGTTTGTAGCGACTACTTCTTCAAAACTATGATTGATATTGATACGGGACTTTTTCTAAAATTATCAGCATGACATGATGTTGATCCTAGTCAAAAATTATTTTGATTCAACATGGCAGCCAGTTGCCATCTTTGTTTACATAGTTATATATAATAAAGATTTGTATCAACTACTCCTCTGAAACTACTTGAAGGATTTTCATGAAACTTCACAGGTATGTTGCCCCTGATGTATAATTGATCCTAGCAAAATTTCTGTCAGGTCGGAAGTTCAAGATGCCCGCCACGGCTATAAATAGATTTAAAAAAATTGTATTGACTACTTCCTGAAAACTATAAGTGATATTTATATATATAAGTGATATGACTTTTTCTAAGAGGATCAGCATGGCATGAGGTTGGTTATTTTCGAAAATCATTTTGATTCAACGTTAAACATGGCTGTCAGCGGCCATCTTTGTTTACATAGTGTTACATAGTAAAAGCTTGTAGAAGTGATATTTGATATGGGACTTTTTCTAAAATGATCAGCATGACATGATGTTGGTCCATGTTGGAATTTATTTTGATTCAACATTAAACATGGCTGCCATAGGGTTATATATTAAAAACTTGTAACGACTACTCCTCTGAAACTACTTGACAGATTTTCATGAAACTTCACAGGAATATTGATTTAGCTATCAAAAACGTATCAGTAGAGCTTCAAGGTCATTGACCTCTTGTTCTCTTAAAAATGTATCTGCGAGGTCACGACACATCCCCCTTAGATGTGTCCACAGGATGGGGACATAAACAGGGCATATGAACTATCCTGTAAGCAAACTGAAGTCTGAACTGTGTGAATATACTGGATAAAGTCGGATTTAGAGACTGGTACAATTTTTCATCATTGTATTCTATTTTCTATAAATAGTAACAATTTAGACGGTATTGTAATTGAATTTATCTTTCAGCTTCTGGTTAAGCCAAAAGCGGCAAAAAGAAAACTTCAGGTGGATGAAGACGTGAGCCACACAGCAGAGGTACGGCAAGTTTAACTGTTTTTCTCTTAAAAATGTATCTTTGCTAAATCAAGACACATCCTCCTCTAAGATGTGTCCACATGATGGGGACATAGACAGGCATTGGACTATCCTGGCACGAAAATTCCACTCGTCCGCTCGTCTTGACAAGTGAAATTCGAATCCGGACGAATGAAACTCATGAATCGGGCGTCCGAGAGGACGAGTAACATTTCAGTAGAAAAAAAGGCCAAAGAAATTCGTTCTTTCATAGTTTATTAAGCGATTAAATGCAGTAAATAGTCGCAACTCTGTTTATTTAGCGATTATATTGCAATTTAAGTCAACCGGATATTGGGAAATTGACGCATTTCCGTTTTGGGACATTCTAAAATGCGGCTCCCGTTCTAATTTCACGGAGCGCGAACGTTACGGTATTTAATGTTATACAAATAACACTTTCATGGGGGAAATCTTTAAGGGCACTAGTCAGCTTTTAGGTGACTGGGGCTAGGGCCTTCAGCAAGCGGAATTGCAAAAATATGCTGTCTTCCTGTATTGGGAGTTTTAACTTGTCGTATAAAAAAAATTAATAAAAAAAAAATTAAGAGGAATTTTTCACAGGAAAAGGGGAAAAATATATACCATGCCAGAGTTACTTTAATGGCCATGATTAGACTGTAGTGAACTATAGAATATAAATATAGTCATCTATAATACTGGTCAAAGTTTCATAATTTTCATTGATTTATATAAAGAAAACAACAACACATTATGATGTTTCCCTTTGTTTTATTTATATATAATAGTGTTAAATGATGGTATCTGACTGTGTATTAGGCAGAAATTCAAGAACTGGGTGTGCAAATATGCCAGCAGGGTGTGCAAAATAAGTTGCTAACAAGTGCTAGGCGACAATTTGCGACAAGTGGGTGTCTCTGGGGTGTCTTTATTTTTACAGATAAAGGTGAAATAAACACATTTTAGATCATATTTCTTCTACAAATGTATACAAAACACAACAATATTGACAAAGTAAGAGTTTGGAAGTGTTGTTGTGCAAAATCTCCCCACTCCCCACAAATACTGGCCGCGATTTTTCAAAAACGGCCGTGCAAAAGAAGGTTGCACGGTTGGCTGGCTAATACACTGGTATCTGACTACTTCGGCTTATGATCTTTTACAATCAGAGGAGGACGACTAAACATTCTATAAGGATGAGTAACATGTCAATGCCAATCGTCCTGCCGGATGAGTATACAGTAAAATATATTTCGTCCCCTGGATAGTAAGAGTCGGATTTAGAGACTGGTACACTTTTTCATCATTGTATCCTAATTTCTATAAATAGTAACAACTTAGACGGTATTATAACAGAATTTATCTTTCAGCTTCCGGTTGAAAGCCAGCCAAAAGCGGCAAAAGAAAGGTTACTGATGAAGAGTTGGATGTTAGCAAAAAAGTAGAGGTAACAACAAGTTCAAACATCTTTACATACATAATTTTGTTGCATGTCCATTTGGCAATTGGCAGACTGTTATGCACCTTTCTTGAAAACTTTAATCTGGATCTTTAAACCCGATTCATAACTAGAATTTTTTTGTCCATGTTCATGAAACTTCACATTAATTTTATCTATCGATTCATTGCTCACAGAATGTATTGGTGCTTGTCACATCTAGTTTTTTAGATCACCTGAGCCGAAGGTGATCTATTGGGATCACTCTTCGTCCGTCCATCCGTCGTCGTTAAATTTTGCTTCGAACGGCTTCTCAGAAACTGCTTGGCCAATTTTGACACACTTCACATGGATGATCCTTAGATAAATGCTGTTTAGATTTGTTAAAATTAGGTCAGCATGACATCCAAGATGGCTGCCATTACCATACATGGTCGAAACCTTAAACAAGAGGCCCAAGAGGGCCTGTGAACGCTCTACTGGCTGTTATACCATTGATGAATCGAGTCGTACTACATGGTGTCTGGAGTGTACACAAGGTTTTTCAAGTATTTGACCTAGTGACCTAGTTTTTGACCCCATGGGACCCATTTTCGAACTTGACCAAAATATAATTAAGACAACATTTCGACAATGTTTCATTAAGATCGGGTCAGAAATATGGCCTCTAGAGTGTACTAGTGACCTAGTTTTTGACCCTGTGTGACCCTGTGTGACCCATTTCCGAACTTTAGCAAGCTATAATTGAGACAAATATTCTGACAAAATTGCATCAAGATCGGGTCAAAAATATGGCCTCTAGAGTGTACACACGTTTTTTCCAAAGTTTGACCTAGTGACCTAGTTTTTAACACCATGTGACCCATTTTTGAACTTGACCAAGATATAATTAAGACAAACATTTTGACAAAGAGTGTACACAAGGTTTTTCCAATATTTGACCTAGTGACCTAGTTTTTAACCCCATGTGACCCATTTTCAAACTTGACCAAGATATAATTAAGACAAACATTCTGACAAAGTTGCATCAAGCTCGGGTCAAAAATATGGCCTCTAGAGTGTACACAAGGTTTTTCCAATATTTGACCTAGTGACCTAGTTTTTAACTGTATGTGACCCATTTCCGAACTTGATCAAGATATAATTAAGATAAACAATTTGACAAAATTTCATCAAGATTGGGTAACAAATATGACCTCTAGAGTGTACACAAGTTTTTTCAAGTATTTGACCTAGTGACCTAGTTTTTGACCCCACATGACCCATTTTTGAACTTGACGAGATTTCATTGAGACAAACATTCTGACAAAGTTTCATCAAAATCGGATCAAAAATATGGCCTCTAGAGTGTACACACGGTTTTTCCAAAGTTTGACCTAGTGACCTAGTTTTTAACACCATGTGACCCATTTTTGAACTTGACCAAGATATAATTAAGACAAACATTTTGACAAAGTTTCATCAAGATTGGGTCAGAAATACGGCTTCTAGAGTGTACACAAGGTTTTTCAAGTATTTGACCTAGTGACCTAGTTTTTAACCCCATGTGACCCATTTTCAAACTTGACCAAGATATAATTAAGACAAACATTCTGACAAAGTTGCATCAAGCTCGGGTCAAAAATATGGCCTCTAGAGTGTACACGAGGTTTTTCCAATATTTGACCTAATGACCTAGTTTTTGACCCCACATGACCCATTTTCGAACTTGACCGAGATTTCATTGAGACAAACAATTAAGATAAACATTCTGACAAAGTTGCATCAAGCTCGGGTCAAAAATATGGCCTCTAGAGTGTACACAAGGTTTTTCCAATATTTGACCTAGTGACCTAGTTTTTAACTTCATGTGACCCATTTTCGAACTTGATCAAGATATAATTAAGATAAACAATTTGACAAAGTTTCATCAAGATTGGGTAACATATATGACCTCTAGAGTGTACACAAGTTTTTTCAAGTATTTGACCTAGTGACCTAGTTTTTGACCCCACATGACCCATTTTTGAACTTGACCAAGATTTCATTGAGACAAACATTCTGACAAAGTTTCATCAAGATCGGGTCAAAAATATGGCCTCTAGAGTGTACACACGGTTTTTCCAAAGTTTGACCTAGTGACCTAGTTTTTAACACCATGTGACCCATTTTTGAACTTGACCAAGATATAATTAAGACAAACATTTTGACAAAGTTTCATCAAGATTGGGTCAGAAATACGGCTTCTAGAGTGTACACAAGGTTTTTCAAGTATTTGACCTAGTGACCTAGTTTTTAACCCCATTTGACCCATTTTCAAACTTGACCAAGATATAATTAAGACAAACATTCTGACAAAGTTGCATCAAGCTCGGGTCAAAAATATGGCCTCTAGAGTGTACACAAGGTTTTTCCAATATTTGACCTAATGACCTAGTTTTTGACCCCACATGACCCATTTTCGAACTTGACCGAGATTTCATTGAGACAAACAATTAAGATAAACATTCTGACAAAGTTGCATCAAGCTCGGGTCAAAAATATGGCCTCTAGAGTGTACACAAGGTTTTTCCAATATTTGACCTAGTGACCTAGTTTTTAACTTCATGTGACCCATTTTCGAACTTGATCAAGATATAATTAAGATAAACAATTTGACAAAGTTTCATCAAGATTGGGTAACAAATATGACCTCTAGAGTGTACACAAGTTTTTTCAAGTATTTGACCTAGTGACCTAGTTTTTGACCCCACATGACCCATTTTTGAACTTGACCGAGATTTCATTAAGACAAACATTCTGACAAAGTTTCATCAAGATCAGGTCAAAAATATGGCCTCTAGAGTGTACACACGGTTTTTCCAAAGTTTGACCTAGTGACCTAGTTTTTAACACCATGTGACCCATTTTTGAACTTGACCAAGATATAATTAAGACAAACATTTTGACAAAGTTTCATCAAGATTGGGTCAGAAATACGGCTTCTAGAGTGTACACAAGGTTTTTCAAGTATTTGACCTAGTGACCTAGTTTTTAACCCCATGTGACCCATTTTCAAACTTAACCAAGATATAATTAAGACAAACATTCTGACAAAGTTGCATCAAGCTCGGGTCAAAAATATGGCCTTTAGAGTGTACACAAGGTTTTTCCAATATTTGCCCACATGACCCATTTTCGAACTTGACCGAGATTTCATTGAGACAAACATTCTGACAAAGTTTCATGATGATTGCATCAGAAATGTGGCCTCTAGAGTGTACACAAGCAAAAGTTAACGGACGGACGGATGACGGACGGACGACGGAAGACGGACAACACACCATCCCATAAGCTCTGCTGGCCCTTGGCCAGTAGAGCTAAAAATCATCTTCTCAGACAAATTTCGACAGTTTTTCTTTTAAAATGACGGCCAACGGCTAGACTATCAATTTTATTCAAATGAATTTCACGGGGTAAAAAATGGCCATGCCCCGGGGGTCCAAAGTTTGTATTGCGGGAAAAACTTAAAAAAATCATCTTCTCTGAAATGCCAGAGCCAGAGGTTTAATATTTTGCATTTACTATAAGCTTATAGTCCTCTACCAAGTTTTTCATATGTAAATCCTGGGTTCACATAGACTTACAAAGGGAAATTTTCAAAAATCTTCTCGGAAACAGCTTGGTCAATTTTGACCAAACTTCACTTCTAAGGTGAATGTTTTTCAAATTTATGTTTTTCTGCCACTGCTCTTTTGATGTGAGCCGATAACGGATGATAAATTATGAATTGCAACCGATTGCCCATCACAAACTCTTCTTCGAATCCTGCTGAATACATGATTTAATTATTTTTTATATAGAAAAGGTTGCAGTCTTATTTATTATTCTGTGCATTGAACAGGTATAAAACTTGAAAATAGTATTTAATTGTACTTGTGCATTTAAACACCCTTTTCATGTTTATTAAAACAAGAGGTCAATGACCTTGAAGCTCTACTGATTGATTTTGATTTCAGGAAGTAGTCGCTACAGACTTGTTTTTTGAAAATCTATTTTTAACCGTGGTGGTCATCTTGAATTTCCCGCCGACCTGAAATTTTGCTAGGATCAATTAGACATTAAGAGCAACATTCCTGTGAAGTTTCATGAAAATCCGTCAAGTTGTTTCAGAGGAGTAGTCGCTACAAGTTTTCATTATATAACTCTATGTAAACAAAGATGGCCGCTGGTAGCCATGTTTAACGTCAAATCAAATCGATTTTCGACAAGGACCAACATCATGTCATACTGATCATTTTAGAAAAAGTCCCATATCAATATCTCTTATAGTTTTGAAGAAGTAGTCGCTACAAACTGATTTATTTTAAATCTATTTTTAGCTGTGGCGGCCATCTTGAATTTCCGGCCGACCTGAAATTTTTCTAGGATCAACTACACATCAAGAGCAACATTCCTGTGAAGTTTCATGAACATCCGTCAAGTAGTTTCAGAGGAGTAGTCGATACAAGTTTTTACTATATAACTCTATGTAACCAAAGATGGCCACTGGCAGCCATGTTTAACGCGAATCAAAATAATTTTCCACAAGGATCAACATCATGTCATGCTGATCATTTTAGAAAAAGTCCCATATCAATATCACTTATAGTTTTCAAGAAGTAGTCGCTACAAACTTATTTTTTAAAAATCTATTTTTAGCTATGACGGCCATCTTGAATTTCTGGCAGATCTGAACTTTTGCTAGGATCAATTAGACATCAAGAGCAACATTCCTGTAAAGTTTCATTACAATCCGTCAAGTAGTTTCAGAGGAGTAGTCGCTACAAGTTTTTACTATATAACTCTACGTGAACAAAGATGGCCGCTGGCAGCCATGTTTAACGTTGAATCAAAACGATTTTTGACAAGGATCAACATCATGTCATGCTGATCATTTTAGAAAAAGTCCCATATCAATATCACTTATAGTTTTCAAGTAGTCGCTACAAACTTGTATTTTAAAACTCTATTTTTAGCCTTGGCGGCCATCTTGGATTTCACATCAACATGAATTTTTGCTAGGATCAACTAGACTTTATGGGCAACATTTCTGTAAAGTTTCATGAATATCCATCCAGTAGTTTCAGAGGAGTTGTCGCTACAAATAAGTTTACGGACAGACAGACGGACAGACGGAGGACGGACGCCGCACCACGGCATATGCTCTGCTGATCTCTGATCAGTAGAGCTAAAAACAACGACAGAAAGTGTCTTTATATCGAGAAATGAAATGTAATGGTATTTATTAGTGAAAGATGCAGCATATATTGTATATTATAGTATATATATCTTTATTTCTGTCTCATGGTAGTACAGACAATGCATATTTAAAATTCTATAAATAATAAAATAAATTAGTATGTACTATGTCACTCTAAACAGATTATAGGAAACAATAAAAGTGTTAACTATTGAAAATCATGCATGTAAATGCAATAATGTGAAATAGAAATATATGTGTTTGTTCAATTGATGTTAATTACAGTGATGACTTTATTCAAAAAGTTTAGCAGAATAATTTAAACTTTGACAGCGTGTATATTAAACAAAAATATAATAAATAAAAATAATTGAATACATTCTGGAATAAAGTCATCACTGCTTTATGTTTTATGTTCATTATATTTCAGGGCCTCTCCCAGCTGGCGGATTTGAGAGTTGACGCGCACTACGAACATCATCTGAGCATTGGCGAATTCCAAGCGTCGCTTGCAGGCGTTCTTGAAGATGAGCTTCTCGCAAAGGTATCCAAGTCTGGGAAGTTCAGCATCATGCTGGATGAGTGAACTGACATTTCTGTTTATCAGAATATGATTGTATACTTACGATTACTCGAGTGTGATGGTCTTGTAACAGAACCAAAGACATACTTTCTAGGGATTCAAGATTTATATCGTGCTAACTCTGAATGTATATATACAAAGGTCACTGAGATGTTAGGAAATAAGGGAATAGATATGACTAAGCTTTGTGGAGTTAGTACTGATGGGGCTTCTGTCATGGTAGGTCACAAATCTGGGGTGGTAACCAAACGGAAGAAATTAACTCCTGGGGTCCTGGCAACCCACTGCATTGCCCACCGCTTGGCACTAAGCTGTTGCAGTGGCGCAGATTGCATCCCTTACCTCGTTAAATTTCAGGAGATTCTCAACTCCATTTACAAGTTTTTTCACTATTCCCCAAAGAACATGGCTACCTTGACAGCCATTCAGAGCATGTTAGAAGGTCAAAACTCACGCTTTAAGCAAGTCTTTCACACCAGATGGTTAAGTTTTGAAGGCTCTGTTCATGCCTTGGTCTCTAATTATGCCAGTCTGGTCTCGGTCTTCTTAGAAGAAAACACTGGCAAGGCCCTGAGCTTGTACAAGCCAATCACAAATTACAAGTTCTTGTATACTGCCCACTACCTGTGTGATGTACTCAAGCATTTGGTCATCCTCTCCAAAATGTACCAGAAAAGAGATAAGGATTACTCGGAGGTTACTCCCCTTCTGACAGCTACAATTTGTAGTCTGGAGGAAATTAGGGATAAAAAGATAGGGCCGATGAGAGGAAAATTTGTCAAAATGTTCCCCGCTGAGCCACAGCTTGACTCAGATGGGTTGGTTACATTTGAATTTGGGGGTCACACGATAAGGGATGGTGTCAAACAGAGGGAGGAAGCTGAGAATCTCTGTGACAAATTTTTTCACAGAAATGGTTAAAAATCTGAATAGCAGATTCTCAGACAACAGTGATGGGGCAATATTGACAGGATTGAGCAACGTGTTTAATCCTGCCCTCAGCATGGCTGATAAGGAGGGGGATATAGATGTGGTTACAGATTACTTGGGGACAGTTGGGATGGAGGGTTATAAGGATCAGGTCACAGAGTTTAGTAAATGTACTCAATCAATATGTGACAGTGGCCACAAGACCATCAAGTGTACTAGGGATGTGTGCAACTTAGCAATAAAAAACAAGAGGTCAATGACCTTGAAGCTCTACTGATTGATTTTGATTTCAGGATGTAGTCGCTACAGACTTGTTTTTTGAAAATCTATTTTTAACCGTGGCGGCCATCTTGAATTTCCGGCCGACCTGAAATTTTTCTAAGATCAATAAGACATTAAGAGCAACATTCCTGTGAAGTTTCATGAAAATCCGTCAAGTAGTTTCAGAGAAGTAGCCATGTTTAACGTCAAATCAAAACAATTTTCGACAAGGACCAACATCATGTCATACTGATCATTTTAGAAAAAAATCCCATATCAATATCTCTTATTGTTTTGAAGAAGTAGTCGCTACAAACTTATTTATTTTAAATCTATTTTTAGCTTTGGCGGCCATCTTGAATTTCCGGCGGACCTGAAATTTTTCTAAGATCAACTAGACATCAAGAGCAACATTCCTGTGAAGTTTCATGAACATCCGTCAAGTAGTTTCAGAGGAGTAGTCGCTACAAGCTTTTACTATATAACTCTATGTAACCAAAGATGGCCACTGGCAGCCATGTTTAACGTCGAATCAAAATAATTTTCCACAAGGATCTACATCATGTCATGCTGATCATTTTAGAAAAGGTCCCATATCAATATCACTTATAGTTTTCAAGAATTAGTCTCTACAAACTTATTTTTTAAAAATCTATTTTTAGCTGTGACGGCCATCTTGAATTTCCGGCCGACCTGAAATTTTTCTAGGATCAATTAGACATCAAGAGCAACACTCCTGTGAAGTTTCATGACAATCCGCCAAGTAGTTTCAGAGGAGTAGTCGCTACAAGTTTTTACTATATAACTCTATGTAACCAAAGATGGCCACTGGCAGCCATGTTTAACGTCAAATCAAAATAATTTTCCACAAGGATCTACATCATGTCATGCTGATCATTTTAGAAAAAGTCCCATATCAATATCACTTATAGTTTTCAAGAAGTAGTCGCTACAAACTTATTTTTTAACAAGAGGTCAATGACCTTGAAGCTCTACCGATTGATTTTGATTTCAGGAAGTAGTCGCTACAAACTTGCATTTTGAAAATCTATTTTTAGCCATGGCGGCCATCTTGAATTTCCGATCGACCTGAAATTTTGCTAGGATCAATAAGACATCAAGAGCAACAGTTCTGTGAAGTTTCATGAGAATCCGTCAAGTAGTTTCAGAGGAGTAGTCGCTACAAGTTTTCATTATATAACTCTATGTAAACAAAGATGGCCACTGGCAGCCATGTTTAATGTCGAATCAAAATAATGTTCGACTCGGATAACCATCATGTCATGCTGATCATTTTAGAAAAAGTCCCATATCAATATCACTTATAGTTTTCAAGAAGTAGTCGCTACAAACTTGTATTTTGAAAATCTATTTTTAGCCATGGCGGCCATCTTGAATTTCCCGCCGACCTGAAATTTTGCTAGGATCAATTAGACATTAAGAGCAACATTCCTGTAAAGTTTCATGAAAATCCGCCAAGTAGTTTCAGAGGAGTAGTCGCTACAAGTTTTTACTATTTAACTCTATGTAAACAAAAATGAAAATCAGCCAAGTAGTTTCAGAGGAGTAGTCGCTACAAGTTTTTACTATATAACTCTATGTAAACAAAGATGGCCACTGGCAGCCACGTTTAACGTCGAATCAAAACGATTTTTGATAAGGACCAACATCATGTCATGCTGATCATTTTACAAAAAGTCCCATATCAATATCACTTATAGTTTTCAAGAAGTAGTCGCTACAAACTTGTATTTTGAAAATTTATTTTTAGCCGTGGCGGCCATCTTGAATTTCCGGCCGACCTGAAATTTTGCTAGGATCATTTAGACATCAAGAGCAACATTCCTGTGAAGTTCATGAAAATCCGTCAAGTAGTTTCAGAGGAGTAGTCGCTACAAGTTTTCATTATATAACTCTATGTAAACAAAGATGGCCGCTGGCAGCCATGTTTAACGTCAAATCAGAAAGATTTTCGACAAGGACCAACATCATGTCATTCTGATCATTTTAGAAAAAGTCCCATATCAATATCACTTATAGTTTTCAAGAAGTAGTCGCTACAAACTTGAATTTAAAAAATATATTTTTAGCTTTGGCGGCCATCTTGGATTTCACATCAACATGAGTTTTTGCTAGGATCAACTAGACTTCATGGGCAACATTTCTGTAAAGTTTTATGAATATCCATCCAGTAGTTTCAGAGGAGTAGTCGCTACAAATAAAAGTTAACGGACGGACGGACAGACGGACGGACGGACGGACGGACGACGGACGCCGCACCACGGCATAAGCTCTGCTGATCTCTGATCAGTAGAGCTAAAAATCTATTTTTAGCTGTGACGGCCATCTTGAATTTCCGGCCGACCTGAAATTTTTCTAGGATCAATTAGACATCAAGAGCAACATTCCTGTAAAGTTTCATGACAATCCGCCAAGTAGTTTCAGAGAAGTAGTCGCTACAAGTTTTTACTAAATAACTCTATGTAAACAAAGATGGCCGCTGGCAGCCATGTTTAACTTTGAATCAAAACGATTTTTGAGGTATGAAAGCACCAATTATTTTCCCCATAGACACCAATGTTAAAGTGTCACATATTAATGATTTGCTGCAAATTGAACTCAAGTATGGATAATGCAGCAGTGTAATGTTCATATAGAAAACTATTTTTCCACTTGAAAAATCACCAGAAAACGTGGGGTCACAAGACATGTAAGAAAGTTCTTGTTTGTTTACTAAACAGGTCAAGGGTACAGCTGTTTTTATTGATCGACTGTTTTCATTGCTCACAAAGTGTAAGCATAGAGTCGAAATTTCGAAAATGTTCATCAGTGATCCAGTAAAACCTATTAATACGCTTCTTATACATATAACCACAAAATCGAATAGAAATGGGCAGTTTTCCCCTACTTATAATGCCCATTTCCATCGAAAAAGGAGGGATTACTTTTTATTATAGGAACTACATTCGACTACACCTCGGAGGTTTACATGTAATTGGTGGTGGTAAACCTATAAGGAGAAAACATGTTCAGATGTTTCTTAAATGAGGAGTTTTTGTTGTCATTTTCATTACAAGCTTAAAAACACTTACTTCATGCAAATCGAATGATTATTTGCAGAGATATGGTCTTGTGAATACCAAGGACAATAGTCTGAAATCGACAAAAGTCAGAGATATTTTTTTAAATTTTATCTGAATTGTCATACCAAACGGCATTTCTTGTCCATACACCATATTAAATAGATCAAATGTTTAGAACATTCAATGGACATAAATAAAATATGCATTTTAGGTACAATTAGGACGATGAAAAGGTCAATTTATGTCGATTTTCATGCCAAATTTGATTTTTCAGTCAAATTCTTCAAAATTGGTGGTACCATACCTGATTATAGTAGCAAATACGAGCTTAATAATGCCAAAAATACCGCTAAAATCAGAATTGATACTAGCTGAACGCTACCAAGTCGAGTTTGAATGATAAGGAATAATATTTTATCTTTTACACAAATCTTAATTTTTCACAGTATCCTATTTTTGACAAGGATCAACATCATGTAATGCTGATCATTTTAGAAAAAGTCCCATATCAATATCACTTATAGTTTTCAAGAAGTAGTCGCTACAAACTTATTTTTTAAAAATCTATTTTTAGCTGTGACGGCCATCTTGAATTTCCGGCCGACCTGAAATTTTTCTAGGATCAATTAGACATCAAGAGCAACATTCCTGTAAAGTTTCATGACAATCCGCCAAGTTGTTTCAGAGAAGTAGTCACTACAAGTTTTTACTATATAACTCTATGTAAACAAAGACGGCAGCCATGTTTAACGTTGAATCAAAACGATTTTTGACTAGGATCAACATCATGTCATGCTGATCATTTTAGAAAAAGTCCCATATCAATATCACTTATAGTTTTCAAGAAGAAGTCGCTACAAACTTGTATTTTAAAACTCTATTTTTAGCTTTGGTGGCCATCTTTGATTTCACATCAACATGAATTTTTGCTAGGATCAACTAGACTTTATGGGCAACATTTCTGTAAAGTTTCATGAATATCCATCCAGTAGTTTCAGAGGAGAAGTCGCTACAAATAAAAGTTTACGGACAGACGGACAGACGGACGGACAGACGGACGACGGACGCCGCACCACGGCATAAGCTCTGCTGATCTCTGATCAGTAGAGCTAAAAACCAACTATATTGGATAATTAATATCAGAGTTATTGCCCCTTGATTTATGGGGGAAAAAGCCATATTCAGTCTTGTGAACACTCTGGCACCTTTATTTTACACATAATCTTTATCAAACTTTGCCAGATTGTTGTTGGAAAACTTAAACAAGAGGTCAATGACCTTGAAGCTCTACTGATTGATTTTGATTTCAGGAAGTAATCGCTACACTTGTTTTTTAAAAATCTATTTATAGCCGTGGCGGCCATCTTGAATTTCCGGCCGACCTGAAAATTTGCAAGGATGAATTAGACATCAAGAGCAACATTCCTGTGAAGTTTCATGAAAATCTGTCATGTAGTTTCAGAGGAGTAGTCGCTACAAGTTTTCATTATATAACTCTATGTAAACAAAGATGGCCGCTGGCAGCCATGTTTAACGCCGAATCAAAACAATTTTCGACAAGGACCAACATCATGTCATGCTTGTATTTTGAAAATCTATTTATAGCCATGGCAGCCATCTTGAATTTCCAGCCGACCTGAAATTTTTCTAGGATCAATAAGACATTAAGAGCAACATTCCTGTAAAGTGTCATGAAAATCCGCCAAGTAGTTTCAGAGAAGTAGTCGCTACAAGTTTTTACTATATAATTCTATGTAAACAAAGATGGCCGGGCAGCCATGTTTAACGTCGTATCAAAATGATTTTTAACAAGGACCAACATCATGTCATGCTGATCATTTTAGAAAAAGTCCCATATCAATATCACTTATAGTTTTCAAGAAGTAGTCGCTACAAACTTGTATTTTAAAAATCTATTTTTAGCTTTGGTGGCCATCTTGGATTTCACATCAACATGAATTTTTGACAGGATCAACTAGACTTCATGGGCAACATTTCTGTAAAGTTTCATGAAAATCCGTCATGTTGTTTCAGAGGAGTAGTCGCTACAAGTTTTCATTATGTAACTCTATGTAAACAAAGATGGCCACTGGCAGCCATGTTTAACGCCGAATCAAAACGATTTTCGACAAGGACCAACATCATGTCATGCTGATCATTTTAGAAAAAGTCCCATATCAATATCACTTAGAGTTTTCAAGAAGTAGTCGCTACAAACCTGTATTCTAAAAATCTATTTTTAGCTTTGGTGGCCATCTTGGATTTCACATCAACATGATTTTTTGCTGGAATCAACTAGACTTCATGGGCAACATTTCTGTAAATTTACATGAATATCCATCCAGTTGTTTCAGAGGAGTAGTCGCTACAAATAAAAGTTTACGGACAGACGGACAGACAGACGGACGCCGCACCAAGGCATAAGCTCTGCTGATCTCTGATCAGTCGAGCTAAAAACCAGCAATACCAGATTAGTAACATCAGAGTTATGGCCCTTGAATTTAACTTTAATTTAACCAAATTATTACTATCAATTTCCCTGCTAAATCTGCTTGTTAATACCATAGTTATGGCCCTTGATTTATTCAAACGCCATATTGTGACTTGTGAACACTCTAGTGTAGCACATCCATTTTGTATCTGATGTTTACCAAACTTAGCAAAATTGTTTATATTAATGAAAGCTCGACAAGTGCGAAAAACAGATTATAATCAGATTATAGTAACACCTAATTTACAGCCCTCGAGTTATTTAAAAATGCTTCATTAGCCCTCTAGTACCTTCATTTTCATCTTACCAAACTTGATTTGTTATAATCAATTAAGCTCAAACTTGGTCAGAGTGTAACTGTTCATGTCAGAGTGTAACTGTTTATATGAATAGTTCATAATGATCAGAAAAAGCAATTCTTATCTGTTGCCTCTAATCGCCCACCTGCTAACTCCATGACCTTGTGGTGATTCCGGTTCTTACTCGCTCCACCTAGACTTCCGGAAGTGCTAATGGACACTCACACCGGCTATAACCCTGCTTCCGGGTTTCCCCCACGATCTCCACGGACCTTTGAGGAATCGTCACTTCACTCCCAGATTTTGACCAGGTAACACCTCTTTACATTGTTTTCACTTTCATACTTGCATGCTTTAACCACTTGTTCCTCGACACTTGGCGTTGTCGGCAATTGTGCCTGCGTATTATTCGCATTCACGACATATTTCGACGTTATTTTTCGACGTTATTTACGTTGAAATATTAAGGTTTTTTGACTTAGAATTTTTTCGCCCACGTCTACATGTGCGAAGCACGTGTACGAAGCAGGTGTTCGAGAAATATTTAATTTCTCGTTTCTTATATTCTTATCTTATTTTTTTTTGTATATCTTATTCCATTCAATTGGACATAATGTCTGATTCAGACAATGTTGAGGAATATGGGGATCAATTGCTTACCCCTCCAGGGAAAGGTCAAAAAGAGGAAGTCATTCCCCCCCACAATGGGCTGGAAACATCGTGGCAGCCTTAAAGTCCGTAGTGGAAGACCATACGGAAAAAGTTGATAATAGTATCATAGAATTGAAAAAATGCTTGTTGGACAAGGTGAAACGTGTGGAAGAGCAAACTTGCGACTCCATCACTTCCATCACTTCTTTTGAAAAAAGAATGAGTAATGAACTCACTTTAGTCAATGACAGTATATACTCACTAAACAACCAAATGGAGGACAGACGAAGACAAACAAATGACCAAATGACATATTTTCAATCCTCCATACAATCGCTTGAAGAGAGAATTAATGACGCCTTTATGAATTCGGAAAGGGCGGCCGAACGAGTAGCAGAACGTGTAGCAGAACGTGTAAGTCACAATATCGTTACTAAATTCATGAGGGATCAAGAATCCCGGGAAAAAGTTTTGGGGGTTATTAATGGTCAAGCTTCGAGACATCTCTCAAATTCTCGTTCTCAATCATTCAACCTTGAAACCCCCACATTCTTGCACACCTCTGTAAACACTCCAAGTTTGCATGAAGACCATGCCACCCCATCATTCATGCAGAAGGGGGGACCAGCTCCGCAGGACCCTAACACAAACCAAGTTTCTAATGGAAGTTAAGGCCAAAATTAACAAACCACAGTCCAGTGTTCAGATATCGGTGCAAAAAGCCCAAGCACTTCCGTCAGTGTCACAACACCAACCGGTAATTGTTAATGATACGTTAACGTCCATGCCATCAGCCTCCAATTTCATATATGGGGAATACACCCCTATGGCACAACCATCATCTGCCAATATTACCAGTAGTGTTGCCACACCTGTTACTCTCCAACCGACAGTAACAACTTCTACCTCATTAAATAACCCCTCAAATTTGCAGACACCGACAAACTTAGGTAACCTGTCTTACCCAACAATTGTAACACCAGCTACTGGTTACCCACCCGTTAACCAAGCCCAGGTTAATCCTTTCCCAAATTTGTACGCGGCACACTATCCGGTACCACCTCCACATTTTGGTAATGTGAGTTCAGCTCCTTACCCTATGCCACAATCACAATTTAGCAGTGCTACACCGTACTCCTTGCAACCCACATAGTTTGGCAGTGTTGCACCGTACCCATTACAACCCACACAATTAAGCAGATCTGCACCTTACACAGTGCAGCCTCCACAGCTTAACAATACATATCCAACAGCTCAACCACCAGGATTTCCACCGCTACAGCTGTCACAAATTAGTGTACCGCAGCCAGCATACACTAGTGGTATACCAACCCAATCTGCTCCTGGACAAAGTTATGGCTCCACATTTCTACCATCTAACCGCCGTAGCCGGAGAGACTTGACATATCAAGCTGACCTTTCACGTCCCCGAAGCCCCAGTCCCAAATTTCACATGAAGCCATTTACAGGCAGTGACACTGGTCAAACTTGGGAAAGTTTTGCTTATCATTTTGAAAGCGTAGCCAATAGGGGCCAATGGTCCTCAAATAAGACACTATTTAAGTTATTTGATTTTCTCCAAGATAGTGCACTAGAATTTGCCCAACAAGTATTTAGCAGAGACTGCACTGCTGAATCAGACCGAGAAGCTCTTGGCCGGTTGTTACAACAACTCCGGTTAAGGTTCTCAAGACGCCCAGACTCGCGCTTAGCCCGTAGGTCATTAACGGGAATAAAACTAGAAACCGAAAAATTGTCAGACCTCACAACGTTGCCACTTCATGGCAATAGATGGTTATGGAGATACCGACGCCTGTACTATAAACCTTATAGCCACCGAAGCATTTTTAGCTGGCTGTCGGGATAAGGAGTTGGCACGTATAGCCATGGACTCCGAACCCAAATCCATTTACGAAGCACTGGTAAAAATGAGAAGTGTAAATGCCACGTACCAAGCCATTTTTGGATCGCAGCGACCGTCTCATGTTTCATTTGCACCGGGTACATAACGAGACTACACAGCGGAGACGGTAGACAAGCTTAGTTCTCAGCTAGAGAAACTAACCAATGTTGTATATTCTCAAGCTGCTAATGCTTTCCCAAACCCACCATACCCCACTTCTAGGTCTCCATCCCCATATAGAGTCCCAGTCAATGGGAACCCCTACACTACTAATTATGAGGATCGCTCATGGTCGCCATCCAGAAACTTTGGCGGTTTTGGCTATCGACCAACATCGCCATCTTCTTCAAGAAACTTTGACGGGTATAATAATAGACAACCATCTCCTTCAAGGAACTTTGGCCCTCAGGTCGGATATAATAACCGACCACCATCCCCTTCAAGGAACTTTGGCCCTCAGGTCGGATATAATAACCGACCACCATCCCCTTCAAGGAACTTTGGCCCTCAGTCCGGGTATAATAATACACCAACATCCCCTTCTAGGAACCAAAATCCTAGTGTGAACAATCGAGCCCCATCCCCCTCCAGAAACTTTGGTGGAGGAAACATTTCCCAGGTCACAAACCAAGAGGGTCGTCAAACATCTACGCCCCAGGGGAATATAGGCCAACCTGGTTCTCCTGCACTGTCGGCGGTGGCTCGCAGCAGTTCTCCACGGTCGGGAAACGGTTGGGCGGGTCAGCGGCAGGACACCCCCTAACATACCCCATTCCCCTGCCTTCTGAATTAGTTGCCGACCCAGTACTCTCTGTTCAGCGCTCTAGTGGGTCTAGTATAATTATTAAAGTCAACGTTAATGGTAACCCGACCACAGCGGTTGTAGATACAGCAGCCATGGTCACCTTGGTTAATTCAAAATATTTTACAAATTTAGATGTAAAACATTTAAAGGCTGTATCATTGAAAGGACTTGGACCAGAAATTTTACAAGGTCACTAAGTCCCAGATTGCATTTTGAAAATAGGTCAACGTGATTTTATTTGGACTGTGTGTATTGTACCTATGGAAGAAAACATTATCTTAGGAATAGACTTCCTAGAAAAACATCATGGCATTGTTAATCTATCTACTCCATCAATTACATTAAATGACGTTGTCATCCCTGCCTTCATTACACCGGTAAACTCAGAATTATCAAATCCCTCGGAAGTTTTACATCCGGAATTATCAGAGTCAGAAGTATTGGTAGTTCGGAGGGTAGTTATACCTCCAAACTCCGTATCATTCACTCAGGTCAAATTAGATACTCCGTTTGAAGGTGACTTTATTTTTGAACCTACAACTAAAAAAGGTGCATTACTTTCTTCCATAGTGTCATGCGAGAACCATTTCAATATTAAAATTATTAATGACACAAACACATTCATAACATTAAAGAAGAATTCCAACATAGGCACCGCGAAAACGTGTGTTAGAGTTCAGGAGTCAGATACTGCTCCAATTACAGTATATAATATTTCAGCAGACCCGTCTAAAACAGAGAACACTATTGTTTTACCGACACATTTGGAGTCTATGTTTGACACCAATTGTGATGATATTGATTATGACCAACAATTAGAATTCAGGAAATTACTTGCAGAATTTCAGGACATTTTTGCGAAAGATGACCTCGATATAGGCTGTATGCCTGATTATAAACATATAATAGATACTGGTGATGAAACACCAGTAAAGGAAAGAATGCGCAGAACCCCACTGTCCTTTCAAGACCAAGAAAAACAACATCTAGATAAATTGCTGAACGCTGGAGTCATTCGACCTTCAAACTCTGAATGGTCATCGGCACCAGTTCTTGTTCGCAAGAAAGACGGTTCTGTACGATGGTGCATTGATTACCGTGCCTTAAATTCTAAAACTAGGAAAGATTGTTTCCCCTTACCCAATATAGAGGACTGTTTAGATACTCTGCATGGAACTGTCTATTTTTCAACTCTGGATATGGCTAGTGGTTACTACCAAATCGAGTTAGATACGGACAGTATGAGAAAAACTGCTTTCGTAACTCGCTATGGTCTATTTGAACATACGCGTATGGGCTTCGGGCTCTGTAATGCCCCTGCCACCTTCATGCGTGCAATGCATTTGGTCCTAAAAGGCCTAAATTGGAAAGAAGTTCTCGCCTATCTAGATGATGTTATTGTACTTGGAAAAAATTTCGCAGACGCCATTGCGAACCTAAGAACAGTTTTCATAAGGTTCAGTTTAATTTAAAACTTAAACCCAAAAAATGTAAATTTTTTCAAAAACAAGTTGAATTCCTAGGCAAACTGGTTAGCGAACAGGGAGTAACTATTTCCCCCACAAAACGTGAAGCTGTTGTCAACTGGCCGGTCCCTACCACTCAAAAAGAGCTACAGAGTTTTTTAGGATTTATGAATTATCATAGAAAACAAGTACAGAACTATGCATCAATCGCCACTTCTTTGTACGACATATCTAAAGTAAAAGGCAAAATACCATGGGATCCATGTCATCAGTCTGCGTTCGAAAATCTTAAACTAGCCATTACTACAGGCCCAGTATTATCATTTCCTTCTGTTTCACCAGATGACATATTTATACTGGATACAGACGCATCAGAGCTCCAAATAGGAGCCGCGCTTTACCAAGTTCAAAACGGTTCAGTCAAAACCAATTGCTTTCGCAAGCCACACTCTCTTAAAAACACAGCGCAATTATTGCACAACTAGAAAAGAACTATTTGCTGTTGTCAAATTTTGTCGTCATTTTAGACACTATCTACTAGGCCGTAAATTCATTTTACGCACGGACCACAATAGTTTAGTGTGGCTAACCAGATTCAAACATATTGAAGGTCAATTAGCTCGTTGGTTAGAGGAACTGGCCCAGTTTGACATGACCATTATGCATAGACCCGGAAAAGACCATCAAAATGCGGATTCCTTGTCCCGAATCCCGGAAAATATCCCACCTTGTGATTGTTACAATGCTGGAGCTGAGTTGAGCTCCTTACCATGTTACAGTGAGGGATGTAAATACTGCGCTCGTGCACATACTCATTGGGCCCGTTTTATTGAAGATGTGGATGATGTAGTCCCGCTTGCAATCAGATCAGTTTCATCCATCATTCATGATAATACATTTTTGGTCAGACAAATTACACCCATAACGGATACCCCCACTTCGGACCCGCCAAATTGGATGGAACCTTTTACAAACAATGAAATAAGTACATTTCAAAAACAAGACCCAGATTTAGGCATCATTATAAACTGGTTAAACTCAAACTACGCTCCCAGTTCTGCAGAACTCAAACTTCAAAGTGCGGCGGTCAAATCCCTTTGGTTAACTAGAGATCAACTACTTTTTAAGAATGATGTGTTGTTTTACATCTGGAATGACATGGAGAACAGAAACCAAACCTTACTGGTCCCTCTACGGTTGAAGGACGAAATACTCCATTTTTGTCATAATGTTAAGTCAGCAGGTCACCTGGGAGAAGTTAAAACACTTGAGAGGTTAAAACGATCATTCTATTGGTACGGAATGTCTAAAGACAGTAAAATATATGTCTCTTCCTGTAACATGTGCACTAAGCAGAAGAAAGCTTCAATTAACCCAAGAGCAGCTTTAGGGGTATACCATGCTGGTCTTCCTCTAGAACGAGTTCACCTTGACATCATTGGGCCGTTTAATACTAGCTCGCAAGGAAACCGTTATATTTTAATTATGGTAGACCAATTCACCAAATGGGTAGAATTGTCAGCACTTCCTGATCAAACTGCAGAACTGGTGGCAAAACATTTTCTAGATCATTTCATTGCCACTTTCGGTTTCCCCCTAGAGATTCATACGGACCAGGGACGTTATTTTGACTCCAATTTATTTAAAACTTTTTGCGACCTTTTTGAAATTACAAAAAAAAGAGCGACACCATATCACCCTAGTTCAAATGGTCAAGCAGAGCGATTTAATCGTGTTATACTTCAAATGGTACGCTGCTCCATTGACAGTAAGGTCCGTGAATGGAACAGAGACCTAGCACTGTTAACCATGGCTTTACATTCTATGGTTAACAGAAGTACGGGGTTCTCTGCAAACCAACTCATGCTTGGTCGTGAAATTATTCAGCCTCTTGATTTGATGTTAGGCTTGTCTGATAACCTTGACCGTTTTCAACATCAGGAATGGATCAAACACCTATGTGTTGAACTCGATAGAGTACACAATCTGGCTCGTATTAACCTCAGATTAAGCCAAAGACGCCAAAAACGCGATTATGATTTACGCGTAATTGATCATGCATATAACGTTGGTGACATTGTTTACAAACGCGATTCTTCAACTAGGGTAGGAACTAGTGCCAAGTTACGACCACCGTATACTGGACCCTACTTAGTTGAAGAAGCAAGAACTCCTCTCTATAAGATTTCAGATAGGCATAAGGTATATACCGTCCATCATGATCGTTTAAAACTTTGTAGAGGTTCCATTCCGTTGTGGCTCCGAAGAAGGAGGAACCGCCTATTTTCTACCCTTATGGGGGAGGAGGAGACTGAGGCAAGCCAAGACGCCGACAGTGAGGATACAGAACCACTAGATAATGTTGTGCTGGGGTTGCCACTGTCGGATTCTTTTTCATCCGAGGACTCCAGTGATGACGATGATGTACAATGTCTGTCATTATTGGAGTGCTCCTCGGATGAGTCTGATGATGACGACTCACCAGTAGACCCTGATGCTACCATTCCTTACATGGATTCCAATCATTTCCAACTTCCGGATTCCCCCACTGGGATAAGCATTTTGGACCCTAACCCCTGGTCCAACACAATAGACTTTAATGACGAGGACAGGCAGGACAATGGCAGACCAAGACGACAGATCAGACGCCCATATCATCTACAGGATTATGATCTGTCGAGTAGCACGTCCTAGTTTTTATATATAATTGTGGGTATGTATTGCCGTGGTTACAGTGACGCTGGGTGTCGGGGGTGGTTGAAGCATGTGGGTCATGTGGTGATATAACCTGGGAGGTGGAAGGTTTAGACTCTCCCAATATGGGTAGTCATTGAATAAGTCGGTCGCTGTACTGACATTGACATTGATTACCCCTATTGGATACTAAATTATTTATGTTGGTTATGACAAAATTAATATTATATTTAATTTCTTAAAAGAAACTCCATTCCGATGCTAGGATGCTGAAGACGGTCGTTGAACTGGCTGGTCGCCTAGTAAGCGGTTTGGGAATTCGATAGCCATTGCTTAGAAATCATTGTACGTGTTTAGTTTTTGTCAGTTTAGACGGTCGTTGAACTGGCTTTCGACATGAGCTCGAACACGTACATTTAGGTTTTCCATGTTTTTTTGAATATTAATAATAATGTTCTCATTACTCCTAGTTATGGTCATTCACCATATATCAAATCAAGAGTAACTAACCTTCTTGCACTCCTAAAATCACTCTTTTTTGTTGTAGGTGCTCTGTATTTTCAATTGTCTGTTAGAAACGACAAAAACTACAACAACACACTCACCAACAATACAACAACAATACAAACACTAAAGTTATTACAATAATGTGATATTGTCTTACATACTATATTAAATACCAATGGTATATTCCAGTTAAATTAATGTAAATAAAGTTCAGCAATATGGCCCAAGCCTCCTCTGAAAAGACACTTGCAGGTCTGGAATCTCTAGTCTCTCGCAAGAATAATTGTTTACTGTGTCCGGCTGTTTCAAAACATATGAAACGCCATGTGCTTGCCACCCATTTACCTTGGTATCTTGCACCACATACAGCATGCTTGGTGTGTGAACAACCGGAAACACGTCTTCGTGAAACTTTCAAACACCATGTAACGGAAGGATCACACACCCAAGGAGCCCACTTCAATGACTCTCATTTTGAGAAATGGTTCCTATTGGTTAACGGCATGCTCAATTTCTTGCGTCATGTTGTAGGAGTTGAAAATCTATCGGACTTACTTACATATCGCCCCCTTAATGCAAAAAGGAGTCCAGTGACATTTTCACATATTTTGACATTTTTAGATTTCCTGAAGGTTTTCGACCATATCTAACTACCCTAAAAATATCTAGGTTATATTTGCATGTATTCATATTGAAAACGATTAGTGCTAATTGGAGTCAAGTGTATTTTCAACTATATAGTTATGCAAAAAGGAGTCATGTGCTATACCTATTATGCAAAAAGGAGCCATGTGACAAATGACTCCTTTTTGCATTGAATGTTAGTAATATGATTGTAAACCAAATTTTATTGCAAAAAAGGATTCAAGTGCATCTTTTCATTCATTAAATGTCAATTAAAATCAATTTATAACAATTTAGTGCCCCTTGTGTTGTTTTTCCACTTTGTGTTATGCCAACATTCCTGAAATGTTTACATAAAACAAAGCAGAATGCTAATTATTAGTGATGACATGGGGTTTATCAGATTACAGATTATAAGAATCTTTCATTGGTATCCGGTTCAGATAGGGAATTCCCACCCGAGGTATACGTGTTTTTATCTGAACCGAATACCCATGATAGATTTTTTTCTTGCATATCAGAGACATATTGTGCGTTGACGCCGCCAGGTATTAACGTTTTGCATGCTTTCCGGCATACCGGATGTTGGCGCGTGAATTTTATCTCGACCCTAGGGTGAGATGGAAATATCTAGCCCCGGTAAAATTACTGATATCCTTGTCCGGTATGCAAGAAAGTGTTTGCAGTAATTGGTCCTGGAATTTATAAATGTAAAGAGAACACAAGTTGTTGGATTTTTTAAAGTTTGGCCAAGATGGATATGGATAAATATAAGGTAAATTTAATTACTTTTTATCAGAAATGTATGCTTTAAAAGTTTATTGAGCATTTATTGAGTGTTGTATTGGTTGATAGTAACTAAATAAAATGTCGTACTACTTGAATTGCTTGTACAGTATTTTCGAAATATGATTTCCTTGTTCAATTACAGATTGACCAGTGGTCAGATGAGGAATTGTATGAACAAATATGCAATGAAACATCAGAAAATGGGATGAAAATTGTATTATTTTGCTATATATTATTATGTATGCATAATAATTATGCAGTTATTTTTATGGTTGGATATACTACCGTCCAAGTGCAATTGGAGAAATAACCATTGCACTTTGACTATTACTTTATTATTATTTCTTCTAGAACGTACCTTCAAAATTTTAATATGCAAAAAAAATCTTTATAACATAATTATCATGATTATACTGTATGTATAGTCGTCTGTCAATGTACACAATTATCATTAATTACAATTTAATAAAACTTGCTTTAGTGCAAATCCGGGCAGCAGAGACGGAACGGCAATCTCCTGAGATATACACTGCAGTGCGCATAGACATTGCTGACAAATCTATCCCACAGACTCACCCAGTAACTGAGGAAAAATCAGATTCGGATTCTGAAGACAATATTCCTTTGGCGAAACTTGTTCAACAATCTTTTGTAAACAAACGATTGCCTGACAAAAGGAAACTTATTCCAGCAGAGAGAGATAGATATGAAGACAATGTGTCTGATGGCACATACAAACAGTCAACAAGTGAAATATCTGATGATGATCTGACGAGTCCAAACTTTAAAAGAAGAAAAGTACGCCGGAAGAGAGCAAATGGCACAAAACAAAATGAATATAAGAAAGAACAAAAACGCTCCAACGTTAAAAGAACTCTTCAGAAAAATTCTGATGGACAAGGTAAACAAAACTGTTATACAAATATTACAGGAAAGAATAAAGCTTCTGAAAGCAAAGCGAACAAAGCAATCTGTCTCTAAAAAGTTGACAGGCATGTCAAAAGCGAAACAGCAGAAAAATGCATGGTGTTCAAATGATGATAGCTAAGTGTCATAAGACAAGACTGGATAATTTACTCGCAAGCAATGATCTCAAGCGAGAACCTGTGACATCAGACGGCAATTGCTCCTTCTCTGCAGTTTGTTAAACGCAAAGCCTTGCTGGATGCAAACAATTGTGCGCGGATGATATGCAATCTTAAATATGCCAATATCTTCTACAAGAGAAAGACCCAATATCTTCTACAAGAGAAAGACAAGTATGCAGAATTTTTCACAAATATGAATGACTTCGAGAATGAAGTTGATAGTTTAAGAAGCAGTGGAAGATGGAATTCTGTAGCAGCGGACTGCCTACCCTTAGCGGTTGCAGATAAATAAAATGTTGCTATTTGAATTTTCTCTGGTGAAATGAATACACCAGTCTATGATATCCGGCCAGCATACGCAGCAAATAGCGCCAACACAAATGATAAATACAGCACATTTAGCAGTGAGAAATGAAGAACACTATGATGCTACAATATCAAAGACGAAAATGAACACAAACATCCAAATGTCTTCACCAATGGACCAGCTGCATCACCCGGGAATCGCACATCGCGACTCCAGAAAAATAGCATGATCGAATGACAGATGCGTGTACACCACACAAACGAGCAGATTATAAAAGTCCTCATAATAAAGTTAGAAGTCGCAAGAAAATGAGAAATGAAATGAAGTGGAAAAGGAATGTACCAAAAAATGCAAGATGTGGAGAAAAGGAGTACATATCTGTCAAAGGAACGCCAATTCTAATAAAAATGTGCACCCACAAGATTGCTCATGTTGTCGCTTCAAATGCAATGAAAATGTTTCTGAACATGACAGAAACCAGATATTTAAGTGTTACTACGGACTTTGTTCATATGAAATGCAAAGACAATTTATCTGTGACATGATAATAAAGCAAGACATTGGAAGGAAAGGAAAGGGCAAGAAAACAAAGGCGCTGCAATACTTCTTACAGAGCGGACAGAACAAGAGAGGAATAATTTGCAGAACATTTTTCAAGAAAACACTTGCTGTTAGTAACAAACTGATATCATACACGATGGAAAGAAAGCGCATGGAGTTTTTGACGGAAAAGACATGAGAGGTTGTACACCATCGGCAAATAAAATAAGTGATGGATCATGCAATGTTCATTAATGACCACATCAATTCATTTCCAAAGATGGAGTCTCTTTACTCATGATCTTAAGATAAAGAACATGTGGAAATTGTATAAAGATGAATGTAGCAAGCAAAACATCCAACCAGTGAGCGAGGCAAAGTACAGGAAAGTGTTTTGTGAGCAACACAATCTGTCATTTTTTAAGCCCAAAAAGGATCAGTGTTCGTTGTGCGCACGTCATAAGATAGAAAATTCCATTAGTGACGAATTGCAAGAGGAGTATAATCATCACCAAAACGAGTATGATAATGGACCTTTGGAAACGGCCGAGCAAGACACATACGAAATATTGCAGTCTCGGTTTGGTTGAGACTGTTCATGAGCGGTAGTGAAATATGCTACCTACCGCTCACACCCTCTAGCCCCGGGTTGAGCAGAACACAATATTCATAAAATCAATAGTCCAAAATTTTAACCATCCCGAAGATGGCATGCATATGGCGGTGGACAAAAATTGGAGTGTACTTCTTCCCCATGTCGTACGGCGTATGGTCCCAGTATCTAATAAAATTAAATGCCCCGAAGAGCGAAATAAACATAATGGAATTTAGTTGGGAGCAGCGGTTATGAAACCTGCGTATCAAAAAGCAGACAACATATCCTATGAGTGGTTAAACAATACCCAGAGCCTTTTATCGGCCGGAGTAGTGGAACCACCGAATCAAAAATTAAGTAAGAAAACAAAAGAAATTGAAAATGTACCACCGATAACTAAATATTAGTATCGGGCTTAGCGATCTCCAAAGATCGAATGAATAACAGTCCTGATTGCAAGCACAGGGAGACGTTTTACTGCCGCCACACCGCACAAGCAAGTCCGGAAAAAAACAAAATCAGGGTAAGAGAGGATCCAGTGAAATAGCTACATGTTTATTAAAAAATACAGAATCGGTGTGTTCATCGAATTCATTGATTAAAGAGATCACATATTATTCAGACACATGTGGCAGTCAAAATCGAAACCAATCTGTTGTTGCCTCGTATGTGTACGCCATTAAAGGGACACATGGCAATCTTGAGTTTTATTCAAACATTAAAATTTACTCCTCAATTTACTTATCCTGCGTCATTTTAGCTTTAAAACTGCTTGCATATGATTAAATAAAAACTTGAAATTTCAATTATCTTTATTATTTCACCAATTTTTAGCTCTACTGGCCAAGGGCCAGCAGAGCTTATGGGATGGTGTGTTGTCCGTCTTCCGTCGTCCGTCCGTCGTCCGTCCGTCCGTCCGTTAACTTTTCTTCAAACAACTTCTCCTCAGAAACCGCTTGGCTAATTTTGACCAAACTTCACATGGATGATCCTTAGATGAATGCTTTTTAGATTTGTTAAAATTAGGTCAGCGCTACATCCAAGATGGCTGCCATTACCATATATGGTCGAAACCTTAAAAAATCTTCTTCTCCAGAACCGCTGGACAGATTTCAACAGTTTTTCTTTTAAAATGATCGCCAACGCCTAGACTATCAAGATTGTTCAAATAAAGTCCCCGGGGTCAAAAATGGCCGTGCCCCGGGGGTCCAAAGTTTGTATATTCAGGTTTTGCATGTTTTTCATATAGACATAGGAACAAACTTTAAAAAATCTTCTTCTCTGAAACCACAAGGCACAGAGCTCTCATGTATTACATGTAGCATCAGCTTATGGTCCTCTACTAAGTTTGTTCAAATGGTGACCCTGGGGTCAAATTTGTCCCCGCCCCGGGGGTCACAGTTTTACATAGACTTATATAGGATTTTTTTTAAAAAAATCTTCTTCTCTGAAACTACAACAGCCAGAGGTTTGATATTTTGCATTTACTATAAGCTTATGGTCCTTTACCAAGTTTGTTCAATTGGTGACCCTCGGGTCACATTTGGCCCCGCCCCAAGGGTCATATGTTTTACATAGACATGTTTGGAGAAAAACTTAAAAAATCTTCTTCTCTGAAACTGCAAGAGCCAGAGGTTTAATATTTTGCATTTGCTATAAGCTTGTGGTTCTCTAACAAGTTTGTTCAAATGGTGACCCAGGGGTCACATTTGGCCCCATCCCGGGGGTCACAGTTTTACATAGGCTTGTATAGGGAAAACTGAAAAAAATCTTCTTCTCTGGAACCACATGGCACAGAGCTCTCATTTATTACATGTAGCATCAGCTTATGGTCCTCTACTAAGTTTGTTCAAATGATGACCCTAGGGTCAAATTTGTCCCCGCCCCGAGGGTCACAGTTTTACATAGACTTATATAGGATTTTTTTTTTAAAAATCTTCTTCTCGGAAACTACAAGAGCCAGAGGTTTGATATTTTACATGTATTATAAGCTCATGGTCCTTTACCAAGTTTGTTCAAATGGTGACCCTGGGGTCACATTTGGCCCCGCCCCAAGGGTCACTTGTTTTACATAGACATGTATAGGGAAAAACTTAAAAAATCTTCTTCTCTGAAACTGCAAGAGCCAGAGGTTTAATATTTTGCTGTTGCTATAAGCTTAAGGTCCTTTACCAATTTTGTTCAAATGGTGACCCTGGGGTCACATCTGGCCCCGGCCCGGTGGTCACAGTTTTACATAAATGCTTGTATAGGGAAAAACTGAAAAAATTCTTCTTCTCTGGAACTGCAAGAGCCAGAGGTTTAATATTTTGCACTTGCTATAAGCTTATGGTCCTTTACCAACTTTGTTCAAATTGTGACCCTTGGGTCACATTTGACCCCGCCCCAAGGGTCACATGTTTTACATAGACATATATAGGGAAAAACTTAAAAAATCTTCTTCTCTGAAACAGCAAGAGCCAGAGGTTTACTATTTTGCATTTGCTATAAGCTTATGGTCTTCTACCAAGTTTGTTCAAATGGTGACCCATTGGTCACATTTGGCCCCACCCTGGGGGTCACAGTTTTACTTAGGCTTGTATAGGCAAAAACTGAAAAAAATCTTCTTCTCTGGAACAACATGGCACAGAGCTCTCATGTATTACATGTAGCATCAGCTTATTGTCCTCTACCAAGTTTGTTCAAATGGTGACCCTGGTGTCAAATTTGGACGCGCCCCGGGGGTAACATTTTTTTAATTTCTTTTTCTTTTACTTTTTTTTTTTCTAATTTGATTTATTTATTTGATTTATTTTTTTTCAATTTCATTTTTTTTTTTTTTACTTGTTTCAATTTTTCTTATTTTTTTTTTATTTTTTTAAATTTTTTCATTTTTTAGCTCTACTGGCCAAGGGCCAGCAGAGCTTATGGGATGGTGTGTTGTCCGTCTTCCGTCGTCCGTCCGTCGTTCGTCGTCCGTTAACTTTTCTTCAAACGACTTCTCCTCAGAAACCGCTTGGCTAATTTTGACCAAACTTCACGTGGATGATCCTTAGATGAATGCTTTTTAGATTTGTTAAAATTAGGTCAGCACTACATCCAAGATGGCTGCCATTACCATATATGGTCGAAACCTTAAAAAATCTTCTTCTCCAGAACCGCTTGACAGATTTCAACAATTTTTCTTTTAAAATGATCACCAACGCCTAGACTATCAAGTTTGTTCAAATAAAGTCCCCGGGGTCAAAAATGGCCGTGCCCCGGGGGTCCAAAGTCTGTATATTGAGGTTTTGCATGTTTTTCATATGGACATATAGGAAAAAACATTTAAAAATCTTCTTCTCTGAAACCACAAGGCACAGAGCTCTCATGTATTACATGTAGCATCAGCTTATGGTCCTCTACTAAGTTTGTTCAAATGGTGACCCTGGGGTCAAATTTGTCCCCGCCCCGGGGGTCACAGTTTTACATAGACTTATATAGGATTTTTTTTAAAAATCTTCTTCTCGGAAACTACAACAGCCAGAGGTTTGATATTTTGCATTTACTATAAGCTTATGGTCCTTTACCAAGTTTGTTCAAATGGTGACCCTAGGGTCACATCTGGCCCCGCCCCAAGGGTCACATGTTTTATATAGACATGTATAGGGAAAAACTTAAAAAATCTTCTTCTCTGAAACTGCAAGAGCCAGAGGTTTAATATTTTGCATTTGCTATAAGCTTGTGGTCCTCTACCAAGTTTGTTCAAATGGTGACCCAGGGGTCACATTTGGCCCCACCCCGGGGCTCACGGTTTTACATAGGCTTGTATAGGGAAAATTTGAAAAAAATCTTCTTCTCTGGAACCACATGGCACAGAGCTCTCATGTATTACATGTAGCATCAGCTTATGGTTCTCTACTAAGTTTGTTCAAATGGTGACCCTGGGGTCAAATTTGTCCCCGCCCTGAGGGTCACAGTTTTACATAAGACTTATATAGGATTTTTTTTTAAAAAATCTTCTTCTCGGAAACTACAAGAGCCAGAGGTTTGATATTTTACATTCATTATAGGCTTATGGTCCTTTACCAAGTTCATTCAAATGGTGACCCTGGGGTCACATTTGGCCCCGCCCCAAGGGTCACATGTTTTACATAGACATGTGTAGGGAAAAACTTAAAAAATCTTTTTCACTGAAACAGCAAGAGCCAGAGGTTTTAATATTTTGCTGTTGCTATAAGCTTATGGTCCTTTACCAATTTTGCTCAAATGGTCTGGCCCTGCCCCGGGGTCACAGGTTTACATGCATGCTTGTTTTAAAAAAAAAATGTTTTATTTTTTATTTATTTTTAATATTTTTTTTATTATTTTTTTTTTATATATTTTTGTTTTAGGCCAAACAAAATGAATACTCTGTTTCCGCTAACCCGACCGACCCTATTTTTTTCCGCCGACCCTACAGTTTTTTTCACCGTTTTTGAAATAAAAAAATATGTTCGATCGTTTTTGCTCTTTTCTATTCCTTTCCGCATAATATAAGTCTTTCCGGTAATTAGTCATCCCGATACTTGAAACGCATGTCAATAAAGCGTCTACCGATGCAGGTGTCCTTACCGTGACAATGTTTTTCGGAAAAAATCGTCGTCAGTTCTAGTTTGTCCCTAATTTTGACGACATGGCAGTTTGTCCCTAATTTTAACGACATGGCAGCAAGTTTACTGCTGGTAACATTTGATAAATGCAGACATTTCCCTGGTTTGAAAAAACTATATCCATTCAAAAATTCAAGCAAAATAAGTGACATTTTTGCTGAATATCACGGTGTGCCAACCAGCGAGAAATCTGGCCCTGCTTTCACCGTTTCTGGGTCCACTCATGTTAATACAGATGAGACGTCAGCAAATACCACGCTCGACACAAATTTATGTGTAGGGGACCTGGCCAGTTTTGGCATCAAGTCGCTCTATCTTAAATGTAATATAAATGACGATGATCCAAGTCTACTGGGTGCAGCATGCGCAGATTCGGCAAGAAAAAAGGAGGTTGATGCCTTTCAACTGCTCATGTCAAAAGGCAGGGAATTCCCAGCGAAAAGGATGTCCAGGTATTGTGAGTTAAGAGTATGATGTTGTTTTTTAATATCAAAATGTAATTTTTAAATTATGTGTAGTTAAAAAGTTATGGCTATACGAGGCAAACACTACCACTTAGCTACCACGCCACATGGTTTTACAAGTCGATTTGTCACAATATACCCGGCTGCATAATATACCCACTCCTATAAATTTAGAATTCATCCCGATTGGGCTAGTGAAATTAAATTACAGTTGATCTTCAGAGCATTTATAATACTGGGGGTGGGGGGGTGGGGGGGGGGGGGGGGGGGGGGAGAATTCTAATGTTTCATTTATATATTAATTCCCCTACCCTACCAAGCCTCACATTTATTTAATATTACCGTATTTAAACATTACCGACTACCGTTTCGATCTCTTAGAATATTAATAAAGAATAAATTCAATATTCTTCTTTCTCAATAGTTCTGGAATGGTTGCTGGTAGTGGCGTCAATGCCAAAGATGTTTTGTACAACCGACTGGTCGACATGTTTGTGTCACAGAAGCTGGACTTTCCACGTAGCAGTATAGCAGATGGACAATACCTCATTCAGGTTGGTATAATACTATTTTTCTGATCGGTCTGACATTTGATATAAAATGTATATCACAGGAAAGAATGGTTGTATGTGTAATACAGTTAAATAAAGGTAACAGTTTACCGGTACATTGAAACTTGACTATGGTACCTAAAACGAAAACAAATACATGTACAATGTAATTGCCATCTAACGAGACTGATTTATCCACCTGTGTATTATTATATGTATTATATATCTGGTGACTTAATTTTTCCTTTAATATTTTAATACTAGGTGATATTTGTGATTTGAAATCTATACACAGCATTGTCATTTAATAAGAATTTTCATAAAAAGGCTAAATCATAATTTGAAATTTACTTGTCTTTTAATAGAGCAATGAACAATTTTAGAAATTTGAGGCGGCTCAGAATCGTTTTCTTCCACCTCTTAAATGACAACCCTGTCTACCATTCAAGATAAATAGTATTAAAAAGGGAATAGTTAGCTCCTTTGATATAAATATTTGAATTTATAGTTATAAATATTGTCACAAAAGTGTCTATCAGGCATATGTCAGACGCAGGTAAATTTGTTCTCCAAGAAACTCAGACTGGTAAATTTATATAATATAAAAAAACACTGGTTCCTTTAAAATCAATGTATTTTAACATTTTCTTTCAACAGATCTAAAAAGGTAAGAATCGTGTGAAAATGGCTTTAAATATTAACACAACATTTAACGATATCTTCTTTATTTTCTCATCTAAACGCTTCTATGTGTTTGATGGTGGCTGATGGTGGTGGTTCTAACATTTACTAAACCACATAGTGGTAGAATCTATGCTCGGTGTATTCCAGTGCTCGGCGTAAATTTCTTAATTTCTAGATTATGCAAATTAAATAAAAATTAGTTGAATTGTTATGTACTCATTATGTTTAATTCATGCAATAAACTGTCAGTATGATGTCATGTGTTATTGCAAGTGTTTAAGAACTATTTATGTCTGATTTACGCCGAGCATAGGTGCCCTCACTCTAGTGTTTTGACTGTATTTAATCCTCTATATTTAGATATAATTTATTAGACTGTATTTGTTGTAGGAAACATCTTCCAGAGCATGTCTTCTCTTTCACTTTAAAAAGGTTGCTGGTTCTTTCATATTTTGTACCTGCACATTATTGTCATAAATTAGATCTACTGTAGAAACCACCTGCTCTCTCTGTCCCTTCTACATATTTGAACATTAATTTTATAACACTTCATGCACTCTCCAGAACTGGGCTCCTTTGCGGGCTCCGAAAACTTTATAAAATTAAATGAATTCATACAAGAGACAGACCGTTTAAATGACTTGATGGTACACGATAATAAATATTATATAAATTTATAATTTAGATATAGATATTTTACAAATTTATGCCATCATCTTTGATGTCAATATTATAAAACTGCTTTAATAAAGATTAATGCATCATATGTGAACATGTATATAAGTCAGTTATCTTAAAAACATGGTCGTGTAAACATATTGTTCATTTAATGCTAGTTTTACAACAATGGTAAATCTGTTGTGGTGCCGTAAAACTCGACCCATTTACTGCTGCTGTTCCCGTTCCTGATTTCTTACATTTCTTCTTTTTAGGTCCTGTGTAATGCTCTGTGGTTTGTCACCAACCATCACAATACCATAAAGCAGGCAGCGAAAACGAAAGGAGTTGCACCAATACCACCGCCATTCGATTCTGAAGAATTTCAAAATCTTAATAACTCTAAAAAGAAAAAGGTAAAGATGCCTAGCATAACTTCAAATGAGCTTAACAGTCACAGTCAGGCATTGTACAGCTTACTTCTGAAGCCCGTAATGAAAAGTAGTCCTGCCTGGTGCAAAGCCCATGATGACATCAAGTCTCTGGCTGATAGCTTGAATTCATATCGTGAGTATTTGGTCAAGAAACTAGATAGTGTGAAGCTTAACCAGGGTCTTGATCACCCAGTTAGAACAGTAGGAGAACACGCTACAGTTGAACATATTCCAAAAGCTATGTTTTTAAATAGGAGATATTTCAAACTTGATGCACAGATTTCTAGTTTGAAAGAAGGTGACTATGTCTTCTTCAATGAAGATGAACATTTAAATGAACCGTTTACAAACAATATGCAGCGACATAGGTACTTGTCGGAACTTCAATTGTCTGTTCCAGTAGATATTTACAGATTTTGTCCTGGTAGCTCCGTCATTACTACAGTTTGTTTTGTTGTTGTCACCGAACACCGTACTGAACAACAAATGTTAACACAAGGAGCCAGGTTTGTGTTGCAGCATAAAGACAGGTTTCAAGAATTCCATACTCGCACCCAGAAAAGAGCATTCAAAGAAAAGTTGAGCAATGTTGCTACTGTATTGCCCTCGGTTGCTGATTTTATCTATAAAGAACTTGTTATTGATGCAACAAAAGCAGAACATCCTGATATGGAAGAAAGGATCAGACTGATATTTCTAGGAGAGAAAGGGCTTTTAGTTGATTTGAGAAAGATGAACAATGGAGGACCATCAGGTACATTTGATACATTCTTTGAGCATCTGTCTGCCATTGTTGAAGAAGTAACTGCTGCAGATGATAGAAGGCAAGGCAATGCACATCTCTCGTCATGGATCTCCCTTGACGACCTTATCGAACAAGCTAGTGAAAGGTGTCCTCCTGATACCCCTGTTCCAAGTAAAAGTCTTGTCCGACTTCAGTTCGCTCCCAGGAACCCGTATGCTAAAAGTTCATGGAATTTTACCTCTCGTATTGAAGTACAGTATAAAATACAGCGTCGTCAGCTGCGTTTGTCTCATCCTGATCAACATTACTGTAATGCAATCCTCAAGTATGTGAAAGAATTTGCAGTGGAAATGAACAGCAAGTGTAAGGTGGTTATGTTATGCTGTGACGATAAAGCCAAAGTCCCCATCGGCGAACCTGGCTTTTCAGTCTCGACTGGAGTGAGAGGTAAACAGTCTATTGTACCTACCTCATCAACGTTGGTTGCTGCAGACCATGATATGACCAAATCATCTCTGACTCCATCTGTTATTCTTGAATGTATGATCCCGGATAGTGCTGAGAAGTCTTTCGTGCGTGGGAAAGTACACGTTACTGTGAATGACTCAGTATTTCAAACTTCGAACCCATTCAGACATGCGGCCACTGTCACAAAAGTTCTTGAAGAACAACCAGACATTAACACACTCATATTATATACTGACGGTGGTACCGATCACCGAAATACACTAGTTAGTGTTCAGTGCTCAGCTATTTGTCTGTTCAAGCAATTCAATCTCGATATGCTTATTCTAGCACGATGTTCGCCCGGACACAGTTGGCGAAATCCTGCAGAACGTATAATGTCGATACTCAACATTGGGTTACAGAATTGTTCTCTTGAGAGAGAAAAGTGTAGTGATCATGTTGAAAAGGCTCTGAAGAAATGTGGTAGTATGAAAGAAACAAGAGAAAAAGCAACTACAGAGGTAAAACAAGCATATGTTGAGTCTGTGGAACCAGTCCAAGCCACAATTAAACAGCGCTTCTCAAGACTCAAGCTCAAAGATGAACCAATTCGGGTCATGGATTCAATGACAGAATTAGACATTGATCTTATTAAACGACACCTGCGTGAACTGTTTCCCAATTTAAACCTACAAAAACTTCAGAAAAATGAAACTAAGAAAGTAGCCCAGTTTGGAGAGTGGATCGGAAGGCATTGTAGGGAAAGGCAGTACATCTTCCAACTCAGGAAGTGTAGTGATGGGAACTGCTGTGTTCCTGGACAAAACCCGTTGCCAGATGATGTCGTTCTTCAGTGGCTCCCTGATCCGGTGCTCATGGGCAACCAACAACATTACAGGTCTGTATTTTAATGACTCGTGGCTTTATGTTTACAAAAACAATGCAATTACCAGCATATAGGTTAGTTATAGAGAAGATGGCTTGTATGGGCGTGTGCAGCATTGCACATAACCTTGCTGCTCATGAACAGACTCAATAAAACCAAGGTCTGCCATTTTTGCTTTTATTTTGTGCTCTTTGCTACCAAAGGATCCATTTTTCAGAACTATTGTAATACTTTGAACATAATTTGGTTCACTGACCAAATATATTTTAATATATGGCTGTCCGATTAGTGCAGTGGTTTGGACGCTCGCTAATGCGACCCATGTTTGATCCTCGGATGGGGCGTATGTGAAATGGTACGGGGATCGCCAAATCAGACTTGTGGGTTTTCTCCAGGTACTTCGGGTTCCTCCCACACAAAATGACCACAGATACGCTAAGATATTAAACTTCTTTTGTGACTGTTGTAAAATAAAATAATACATGTATATATTTGAACATCAAATATTCATATACATGTATATATTTGAACATCAAATATTCATGTCAACTTATGTTGAAACACACACAAAAAATCGAACGTTCTATATACATGTAAATTATTGAATTTATTTTACTTTGCGACCGATGTAGACCCATATCACTCTACACTGCACATCCGTGCATTCTGATCAGGGTCTATATTGTTCGCTATTAAATCATCTATTAACTCCGAAGAAACATCCCTACTGACTGAGTAGCCAGCAAGGTACGGGTTATAGATAAACTGGTGTTATTTAAATATGTGTTTCCTACAGGTCGTACAGTGACAGTAAAGGGAAAGAGACAGATGAATCGGATAGACCATCGACAAAACCCTTGGATCCAATAAAGTACAGTAGAAAACGAACACACAGCCCAGATGCTCATGATGGCACTGTCAATGAGGAACCTGTTGAACAAAACATGGTGTGTTTTAGGAATTTGGTATAGTTTTAAAGGTTGTCCTTCAAGGCAAGAGAAAATAATGTTTTAGATTCTCATCCCCATCTGCCTCATTCCAATTCCACCCACCCCCCAAAATAATGTTGCTAAACAAATCAAGACTTTTCCATAAAACAACAACATCAACAATGAAAACAACAATGAGTCTGTGAAATCAAACATTGCCAAGATTTTCCATAAAAATATAATTCTCTGATTTTATATATATAAAGTGATTTTAAACACAAGCCCTAGTTAAAACAAGAGGTCAATGACCTTGAAGCTCTACTGATTGATTTTGATTTCAGGAAGTAGTCGCTACAGACTTGTTTTTTGAAAATCTATTTTTAACCGTGGCGGCCATCTTGAATTTCCGGCCGACCTGAAATTTTGCTAAGATCAATAAGACATTAAGAGCAACATTCCAGTGAAGTTTCATGAAAATCCGTCAGGTAGTTTCAAAGAAGTAGTCGCTACAAGTTTTCATTATATAACTCTATGTAAACAAAGCAGCCATGTTTAAGTTCAAATCAAAACGATTTTCGACAAGGACCAACATCATGTCATACTGATCATTTTAGAAAAAGTCCCATATCAATATCTCTTATTGTTTTGAAGAAGTAGTCGCTACAAACTTATTTATTTTAAATCTATTTTTAGCTGTGGCGGCCATCTTGAATTTCCGGCCGACCTGAAATTTTTCTAGGATCAACTAGACATCAAGACCAACATTCCTGTGAAGTTTCATGAACATCCGTCAAGTAGCTTCAGAGGAGTAGTCGCTACAAGTTTTTACTATATAACTCTATGTAACCAAAGATGGCCACTGGCAGCCATGTTTAACATCGAATCAAAATAATTTTCCACAAGGATCTACATCATGTCATGCTGATCATTTTACAAAAAGTTCCATATCAATATCACTTATAGTTTTCAAGAAGTAGTCGCTACAAACTTATTTTTTAAAAATCTATTTTTAGCTGTGACGGCCATCTTGAATTTCCGGCCGACCTGAAATTTTGATAGGATCAATTAGACATCAAGAGCAACATTCCTGTAAAGTTTCATGACAATCCGCCAAGTAGTTTCAGAGAAGTAGTCGCTACAAGTTTTTACTATATAACTCTATGTAAACAAAGATGGCCGCTGGCAGCCATGTTTAACGTTGAATCAAAACGATTTTTGACTAGGATCAACATCATGTAATGCTGATCATTTTAGAAAATGTCCCATATCAATATCACTTATAGTTTTCAAGAAGTAGTCGCTACAAACTTATTTTTTAAAAATCTATTTTTAGCTGTGACGGCCATCTTGAATTTCCGGCCGACCTGAAATTTTTCTAGGATCAATTAGACATCAAGAGCAACATTCCTGTAAAGTTTCATGACAATCCGCCAAGTAGTTTAAGAGAAGTAGTCGCTACAAGTTTTTACTATATAACTCTATGTAAACAAAGATGGCCGCTGGCAGCCATGTTTAACGTTGAATCAAAACGATTTTTGACTAGGATCAACATCATGTCATGCTGATCATTTTAGAAAAAGTCCCATATCAATATCACTTATAGTTTTCAAGAAGAAGTCGCTACAAACTTGTATTTTAAAACTCTATTTTTAGCTTTGGCGGCCATCTTGGATTTCACATCAACATGAATTTTTGCTAGGATCAACTAGACTTTATGGGCAACATTTCTGTAAAGTTTCATGAATATCCATCCAGTAGTTTCAGCTGTGAAGTCGCTACAAATAAAAGTTTACGGACAGACGGACAGGCGGACGGACGGACGGACGACGGACGCCGCACCACGGCATAAGCTCTGCTGATCTCTGATCAGTAGAGCTAAAAATGATGTTTGACTATTCTGTTTAAGCCCCATTCAAAATTAAAAAAATAAAAACCTGCCATCAGCCCATTCTGGGTGAGAATTTATTTTCTCTTGCCTATTAAAAGGAAAAATATTTTGAAAGAAAATGGTTAAACATTTCACCAGATTTAAACCCACTGTTTACTTTTACTACACGTATCGCTCCATGGTCCCAATCTTACTCCGAAAATTTAATAAAGATTTATGTGAGATGATACGGTGGTTGCCAAATCAGACAGATACGCTTATATCTGCGCCATTGAGATTAATATATTAAAGCTCCGCGATTGTTGTAAAATATATGTGCACACACAAATAATTCACTTTCAGCAAAAAATGGCTGAAAATCCGTCAAGTACCGTATTTGTCGGCGTATAGCGCGCATGCGCATATAACGCGCACCCCGACTTTGGGCCTGAAATCCTTGGGAAAAAACTTTTTTTTATGTATTGTAGCGTAAACCGCGCATTAAAAACATGTGTTTTCAATTTCAGGACAGCAGAGCGCCATTTTGAAGCATTGACCAAAGAGGAAATGTAAAACGAATTTTGATTGGCTTAAACAAGCTGCATGTTAGACTGTGTTTGTTTACTCAAGTGTAAATAAACTTGTACTGTTGAGTGTACTTTTGTTGTTTACTCAAGTTTCAATAAAATAAAAAAAACACGCCCGTGTTCAACTTTTATTACGATCATATTATATTTAATATTTTGGATTGACAATTAAAACAGATTATTCTTTCGAATAAATATGTGCTAGTCCTGAAAAGGACCGTTTTGTTCTGCTAACCCTTAAAGTTTTATATATGTTTGCTTATAAAACAAATTCGAAGCAAGGTTCAGTCTCGAAATCATCAACACTACAAACAGAAGTAACTAACTATAGTAATACTATGTATCTAAATTTGTAGCATGAAACATAAAGCCTAAACCGGAAACGAAATGAAACGTATGTCGTACGTTTCTATATAAACTCAGTGAATAATTTCGAAAATCCTCTATCACTAACAATGTTCTAAGTAAAAATTCAAGAAGTTTCAATGTAAATGTTGCTCTCAGAGTTTTATATGTGCATTAGATAACTAAACTAATGCGTAACTTTTCTTTTATTAGATGTAAGAGTCTTTTATTAGACAAATCTTATCAAAAACGAAAATAATTGTGTAGTAGGGATATTCCCGAAACTGTACACTCGCCTCTGGATAAAAATAGATTCTAAAAATAGACTTTTGTGATTTGGACAAAAAAACAACTTCACGCAGTCTAAGCTGTTTCACCCTGATAATAATCAGAGAGCAAACGTATAGAGTATAAGACTGCTGTAAACCTAAACCCCAAACACTAAACCCTACTCGTAGATATTTAAAGTTCCCTAGTTAAAAATAGAAGTAAAAATTAATTTCACACCAGTAGACCGGTACTCAGTAGACAAAAGACGTCTATCCCAGTCGAGTGTCACATGTTTGTTTAATAATTAGTTATCATTGTTTGCGGTCAGTTAACATAAACCAAACACTTCACACTTAACACGTTTTCCCAATCAAATGAACCATTGAACCAATTTAGGAATAATCATGATTCTACGTTGTCGAAATTCAGAAATCAACTTTAACAAATAAGTAAGGGGGTCGTTGTTTATTAGAAATAATTATTATACATACAATTCTATTGTATTCTATTAATAAAATATGCACTAACCCAGTCTGCGGGTTCGGAAAACCCCAGCCTCGTTTTCATTTCAAAATGCCGATAGATGTAAATAATTGTATTTTTCAACATTTCAATGGTATTTTCCCAACAATAATCAACATAAAACATGGTAAAGTTTGATTTTATTATTTTTATTGATAATAAGCATATAGCATACAACGCATTTTATTGAAACAATAGAAACAAGCCAACTTTTGTTCCGATTCAATCTCTGTAGTAAACGGCCTGTCTTGCGACTTTTTGAAAACCACAAAACTTCTCGTCTTGACTGAAAAAAAAAAAGTAAATCATTACTTGTTGCTTAAACCGCGCACCCCAACTTCAGCCACAGAATCTGGGGTAAAAAAGTGCGCGCTATACGCCGACAAATACGGTAGTTTCAGAGGAGTAGTCGCTACAAGTTTTCATTATATAACTCTATGTAAACAATGATGGCCGCTGGCAGCCATGTTTAACGTCGAATCAAATCGATTTTCGACAAGGACCAACATCATGTCATGCTGATCATTTTAGAAAAAGTCCCATAGCAATATCCCTTAGAGTTTTCAAGAAGTAGTCGCTACAAACTTGTTTTTTATATAAACCTATTTTTAGATTTGGTGGCCATCTTGGATTTCACATCTACATGAATTTTTGCTAGGATAAACTAGACTTCATGGGCAACATTTCTGTAAAGTTCCATGAAAATCCATTCAGTAGTTTCAGAGGAGTAGTCGCTACAAAAAAAAGTTTACGGACAGACAGACGGACGGACAGACGGACAGACGGACGGACGACGGACGCCGCACCACGGCATAAGCTCTGCTGATCTCTGATCAGTAGAGCTGACGGACGCCGCACCACGGCATAAGCTCTGCTGATCTCTGATCAGTAGAGCTAAAAATCAAGATTGCCGTGTGTCCCTTTAACAAACTGCCACAACTGCAGATACCTAATCACAAGTTCCTGCAGTCTGGCCATTCCCAGATGGAATGTGACAGTGTCCATGGAGCAATTGAAGTGGCAAAAAAGAACACATCAAATTGTGTGCCCTCACAATGGAGTACTATTGTCTGCCTTGCAAGAAATTCAAAGACGTATATAGCAGTTCCATTAAAGTACGATCACGTTATTGACTTTAAATCTTTTGTGAAGAACTGCTCACTGAATTTCAAGTCCACACCAACCGAAATAAAAATCAATTGGCTATATATACGTTGGATCCAGGCACGACATGATCATCCAAAATCACTGTTTGTAAACTACACATATGACCCCAACTCCTTCATAGAAATTGAAATCCAGTCAAAAGGATTACGAAGGAGAGGTCACCAAGTTAGATGGCCAGAGAAAGATTCGAACATTGGGTTTTGCTATGAATCGAAACAACCGATCTCGGTCAAGAAGAAACAAGATCTGGTTGTTTTGTGTAAACGGGGGATTATCCCAGAAGACTTTCACCAATACTATGAAATGATAGTAACAGGAATCCTGGCCCATCTGTTGATGAAGAAACAGATGAGGAATACACATAATAACTCCTACTGGCATTTGATTACTGCATATATAACAATTAAACAGCAGATCAGGACACAAAAACACTGAACAACAATAACCTCGGAATGTATGAACACATTGCTCGTTTTTATTATAAATAAAATGACTATAAACCCTTACCATGCTTGTGAAGAACTGTAATCATTATATATTTTATTAAATACAGCTATACAACTCATAATAATTATTAATTGTTCGTTTCTAAATACCAAAAGGTATACATGAACCTTTTTTGCTGAAAATATAATGCTACAATGTTAACTATATGGTTATGCAAAAAGGGTACAAGTGACACATGACTCCTTTTAGCATGGTTAGAACTGAATATTGCTGGATGCAAAAAGGAGTTTTTACTTAAATGCTTAAAATATTATAATACCAGTAACGTTTCGAATTGAATCATATCATGAATTTAAACCATTAATATATATCTACATGACCAGCAAACTTCATCATTGTAATACAGTTCTGTGATTTGTAATTTACATTCAAACCTTTAAACTCGATTATCTCGAAAAGTATAAAATGTCACTTGACTCCTTTTTGCATTAAGGGGTCGATATGTCCAAACCCAGTCTCTCTTTCCAACTGGATTTCAGACCAACACTGTTCTCTTCACTAAGGAGGAGGTTTCTGTAATGAGAGCATACGAGGTCCGTAGTTCTGGGAGTCATACCGAGACCTACCAAATTGCACCCCCAAATTCAATAGTTGCTTTAGCTCATTGGAAGATTCTGGTCACAATACTAGCATCAGTGGACCAAACTCACTGGCCAGTTTTTCGAGTGGTCTCGGACCTAAAGTTACCTGATGGTATGAGTGTCCCTTTACCTTTGGATCCTATAATATCCATAGATATAGTGGATACTCATTTTCATCTAGATGCTCTACTTCAGAAAGTCCAAGCATCTTCCAGATCCGGACCGCGTACTCTCCATGCTATTGAGTCAGCAGTAGCTAACAAGCAGGCGTCCTTGCATATTGCAATAGCAAATTTTGTTTATCCATATAAATGGGGTTCAATCGCGTCATTAATTAATGGCGATGATCGCATCAAAGTTACTCTTGGGATACACCCCCATTTCGTATCCAAAACAAATGTGAAGGAAAACGCCCGCAAGTTGGAACAAATGATCCTTTCCACACCATGTGTTGGAATAGGAGAAATAGGTCTAGACTTTACCTCCTCTTGCAAATGTCGCCCCCCTTGTCGGAACAAGACACAGTGTCTTAAAGACAAGTTAACTTCACAAAGGTTATTCTTACGCGAAATATTTCCCTTGGTCAAACAATACAACAAAGTCCTGGTCCTTCACTGTAGGGATTATGGAGATGGTTGTGCAGCAAAGGAAGTCCTACAACTCCTAGTAACAATGGACCTTGCTAACCTCCCCATACATAGACATTGCTTCAGTGGCACAGTTGAGGAGATAATGGAGTGGCAGGGGACTCTTCCAAATGTAAAATTTGGTTTCACAGCAAAAGCCATGGATGAGCCCTCAACATCCTCTGCCATTGCACGGGTGGATCTTGAGCGGATTCTTCTGGAGACCGATTCTCCATACTTGTCCCCTGTCAAAACGCCCCAATCAATACTCCTTGGTCACTTCCCAAAGTAGCAGATTTCGTAGCCAGACTTCGAAACCTTCCGGTTTCAATTCTCAACCAACAGTGCATACGAAACGCTTGTTCACTATACAAATTACAATATTAAGTATTTCCTATAATACTAGTATTCTAGTCAGCCATGTAAAGGACGTCCTGCTAAATCTTTCTGTTAACTACAACTTATCTACTAAAAACTTATCGCGTTCTATACTGTTGACTCCCCTAACATTCTCGTCCCATTTTACTATTATTTTACTATTATGAAACACAAACATTTCTATTAAGAATCGCATATTATATTTAAATGATGTTGCAGCGGATGCTTCTGGAAGACGTTGCATTCCTCTATAGTAATATATAACATACTCAGGTCATACCTATATCCATAATATAATTGTTATAGTTAAATGATAGTTACAGTGGATGTTTCTGGAAGACGGTCGTTGAACTAGCTGAAGGCTACATTCCACTGTAGCTATATGTCACCTACTTCGCACATTACTATTAACCCATAAGGAGTTAGGCCCGTAACATTCTAACCATTCCCCTTAATAACTCAGTACCCAGTCATTGTAAATATATGGCAAAACTGTTTGCTGTATATATAGGGTTACTGTTATTATATATAATATGTATCAAGGACATTTGTTTATGTACCAACATTCATGTAAATAAGTGCACATAGTCGCACTCCTGTAAATATGGGATAACAATAGGTTTTGTTCATGCTGATCATTTCACACATCCTTTCAGTGTAATTACTGTTTTAAGTTAATACTATTTTTTTTTTTTTTTTTAAATAATATTACGATATTATCCGGACACTCATATTCAAGCACATAATTCTGCATAATACATCATACACACATCACTACCAACAACGTGACGATTCAACAACATGACGATTCCGTTTTTGTGAAGTGGGAGGAGTGTGGTGATTCCGGTTCTTATTCGCTCCACCTAGACTTCCGGAAGTGCTAAAGGACAGTCACACCGGCTATAACCCTGCTTCCGGGTTTCCCCCACGATCTCCACGGACCTTTGAGGAATCGTCACTTCACTCCCAGATTTTGACCAGGTAACACCTCTTTACATTGTTTTCACTTTCATACTTGCATGCTTTAACCACTTGTTCCTCGACAACCTGTAACCAATTTGAAACCCATATTTAAATATCCTAGCTACATAAAGTACAGTAGTCAACTGTTAAAGTTTTCCATTTTAGAGGTCTTGGTCTATGCAAAACCTGCGAAACCAGTTACTGTAGAACATGCGAAACCATGTGACTGGACCATTTTGACCCCATGGTCATGGTTCGAACAAACCTGAAACTGGACTCTAATTATTGAAAGTGACACAGTGGTTTAGTTTAAGTTTTTCCCAATATCAGCCTATGTGACCCTCACAGCGGGTCTATTTTCACCCCCCCTATGGTCATGGTATAAAGCTAAAAAGAGACTAACAAGTTGTAGAACTCCATTCTTGAAAATAATATACTTTATAAACTCATAATTTGAAATTTCTCTAATAATCAGGATAAGTGAATTGAAGTATGGAACAATCAGACTTTTTTTTAGGTCAGTTTTCTTGTGAAATAAGTTTAAACCATTTTATATTGATCCTCTTTCAGACATGCTAATCCAACAGAGCCAGAAGGAGTTGGCAACATCTCTTTTAAAAAGACCTAGAGAAAGGTACATACTTTTTCTTTAAATATGATTATCAGCTGACTGATCTAGATCAACAGAACTATCTGTCCATAAACAGGTGTTCGGTATCAATAAAGAACATGCCCGTTCTACTCAGTTATCCGAGTTCTACTCAAATGGCTGTGGTCTTCCTCCACCAATTAAACTGGTCGCCATATATAACCTAGGGCTGACTTGATTCGACGTTCCGGGTGTTCGGAAGTTAATCCTTTCAAATCAAGTGGTGCAGAAAGAACAATCCGAATGCTCTTCCGACCGCCCCAGCCTAAAAGGTGGGATGATTGGAAGCTCCATGCAGTCAGGGGAACGGCAAACTATGTTCGAGTGCGATCTATGCTCGAAATGGTTCATTTCAATGGCGGTGTTTTTAAAACATCCGTGCTGTATCAAGCCAGGTAAATTTATGTACATTTGCATTTAATTCGATCCAAAATGTTCAATTTTCAGACAAAACTAGCGTGCATACGGTGCATACATAAATATATCCCATGAAAACTAATGAACATTTTTAATAATAATAATATAGTAACCCTCGTCACAAATGATATAGAGGTAACAATTTAAACTCAACTAATGATGATTAAGATCGTTATTAATCAATTTAAGGTTTACCACCACTAATTACATGTAAGCCTCTGAGTGTAGTTCCTATAATAAAAAGTAATCCGCACTTTTTTGATGGAAATGGGCATTATAAATAGGGGGAAATTGCCCATTTCTATTCGATTTTGTGGTTGTATGTATAATACAGAAGCGTATTAATAGGTTTTACTGGATCACTGATGAACATTTTTCAAAATTTCGACTCTACAGTATGCTTACACTTTGTGAGCAATGAAAACAGTCAATCAATGAAAACAGCTGTAACCTACCCTTGACCTGTTTAGTAAACAAACAAGAACTTTCTTACATGTCTATGACCCCACATTTTCTGGTGAATTTTGAAGTGGAAAATTAGTTTTCCATATGAACATTACACTGCTGCATTATCCATACTTGAGTTGAATTTGCAGCAAATCATTAATATGGGACACTTTAACATTGGTGTCTATGGGGAAAATAATTTCTGGTTTCATACCTTAATGATTTAAAGCAGCTTATATATGTTTCAATTAAGGTACACTTTCCGGTAGTAAGACAGTTAAAATTAAGAAAATAAATTAAAAAGTCTGATTCTTTATTCATTAAAATGTTTAATGAATGAAATATCAGACTTTTTAAAAGTACACACACAAATAAACCCAAATGAATCTGTACAAATTAATGAATTTGAAAGTTTAATGTTATTTATTATTATTATTATTGTAAATAATGCACTTTTTTATACGTGGTCATGACATAATATCTGGGTTTTTTAATTGATATGGAGGCCACAACACAATATCTCGTGCTTTTTATTTATCTCGTGATCACAACATGTTGTGCTCACCACAGGGTGCATGGGTACAGAGCAGGCTATATAGTTAACTTGCAATGTTCATGTACGTTTTTTTACATATTAAACTACAGCCCGCTTTGTACCCAGGCACCCTGTGATGTGCACAATACATTGTAGCTATAGAGCTCCCTCTGTACCCATGCACTCCGTGATGTGCACTTTACATTGTAACTATAGAGCTCCCTCTGTACCCATCTACCCTGTGATGTGCACTATACATTGTAACTACAGAGCTCCCTCTGTACCCTGTGATGTGCCCTATGCATTGTAACTATAGAGCTCCCTCTGTACCCATGTACCCTGTGAAGTGTACTGTACATTATAACTATAGAGCTCCCTCTGTACCCATGCACCCTGTGATATGCACTGTACATTATAACTATAGAGCTGCCTCTGTACCCATGTACCCTGTGATGTTCACTGTACATGTACATTGTAACTATAGAGCTCCCTCTGTACCCATGTACCCCGTGATGTGCACTGTACATTATAACTATAGAGCTTCCTCTGTACCCATGCACCCTGTGATGTGCACTGTACATTATAACTATGGAGCTCCCTCTGTACCCATGCACCCTGTGATGTGCACTGTACATTTAAAGTCCGCTCCGTATTTCAAACTCAAAAGGACTAAATGCAGAATGCTTACATTTAGAATAATGAGATCACACGTATGCCCAATTTTATTTGTACTACTATAAATAAAGTACATGGCGCATCCATCCTCTGTATGACTAATGCGCATCCATCCTCTGTATGACTTATGTATACTCAGCAAAAATAAAAAGTATCCACTTTGTTTTCCTGCAAAATCGGAGACAGTAAGAAAGAATGAACAATTGTAGCATGATTTTCTTTTAATAACATCTTTGTTTGATGTGCACACAAAATTTCAGGAGGGTATTATACCGAAATCCCCTTGCCATCAGGCAAAAATATGATTCATTTTCAGTACAGATTTCACTTTGCCGCATAGACTGCTTCACTGCTTGGTTGAATGAATGGGACATTTGCAGTGAAGCAGTCTATTCTGATTTTTTTTAAAACAAAAAACAACTTTTTTTTCTTCCAAAAGTTGCTTTAAAAGTTGTTTTGTTGGATTGGAAATAACTAAAACAAGAGTTCAATGACCTTGAAGCTCTACTAATAGATTTTTGATAGCTAGGTCAACATTCCTGTGAAGTTTCATGAAAATCCATCAAGTAGTTACATAGGAGTAGTCGCTACAAGTTTTCATTATATAACTTTATGTAAACAAAGATGGCCACTGGCGGCCATGTTTAATGTCAAATCAAAATAATTTTTGACAAGGATCAACATCATGTCATACTGATCATTTTAGAAAAAGTCCCATATCAATATCGCTTATAGTTTTCAAGAAGTACACTCAAGAGATATGAAAACGCAACACGGGAATTTCCGCTATATATTGTATGTACAATATGCTGCTTTTAATCGAATGGTACATGGCTACGTAAGACCTTTCCTTTTGGAAAAAATACTAAAACAACAAATAATACAGCAAATAGTATTCCCCTTCAATGTTTCATTATTCACAGAGTATGCGTTTGGCTCAATCATGTAAGCAAACTTAGGATGCAATATTTTGCAAACTATTTACGTTAAATACAGTACTGAACTAGCTCAATTTTTCAAAGAGCTACTTCAACATTTATGAAGTTCTTGTTACAAAGTGTAGTGTGATTAAAACAGCTACAACATCACAGTTGTGTCCTTTCTCTAGTTAACTGCAATTTCTTTTTAAAAAACATCTTGGGATTTCTTTGGAATATTATGTGCAGTTAAGTGTGCAGTATATACAATATATAGTGGAAATTCCCGTGTTGCGTTTTCATATCACTTGAGTGTAGTCGCTACAAACTTGTATTTTGAAAATCTATTTTTAGCCATGGCGGCCATCTTGCATTTTCGGCCGACCTAAAAATTTGCTAGGATCAATAAGACATCAAGAGCAACATTCCTGTAAAGTTTCATGAAAATCCGTCAAGTAGTTACAGAGGAGTAGTCAAGGTCCAACATCATGTCATGCTGATCATTTTAGAAAAAGTCCCATATCAATATCACTTATAGTTTTCAAGAAGTAGTCACTACAAACTTGTATTTTAAAAATCTATTTTTAGCTTTGGTGGCCATCTTGGATTTCACATCAACATGAATTTTTGCTAGGATCAACTAGACTGCATGGTCAACATTTCTGTAAATTTCATGAATATCCATCCAGTAGTTTCAGAGGAGTAGTCGTAACAAATAAAAGTTTACGGACAGACAGACGGACGCCGCACCATGCCATAAGCTCGCTGATCTCTGATCAGTCAAGCTAAAAATGTCAACAAATCTGGTAAAGTTTAGTAAAGATCGGATGAAAAATGGAGGCCCTATCGTCTTAATGAGGCAAAATATAGCATTTTTAACTAAATCCAGGGCCGTAACTCCGCTGTTACTTGTCCATCTGGTTGGTTTTCGAACTTGTCCGAGCTATCATTGACATTAACAATCTGGTAAAGTTAAGTAAGGATCCGATAAACAATGAACGCCCTATTGTCTTAATGAGGCAAAATATACCATTTTTAATTACATCAAGGGCCATAACTCAGCTGTTACTGGTCAGATTTGGCTGGTTTTCAAACTTGTCCCAGCTTTATTGACTTTAACAATCTAGTAAAGTTTGGTAAAGATCAGATGAAAAATGAAGGCCCTATCATCTTAACGAGACAGAAGTTAACGACAGACGACGGACAACGGACAGATGACGGACAACTCGGCATCCCATAAGGCCAGCAGAGCTAAAAAGGATAACATTTATTTAGTTCACAAAATAGCTATACAGCTTACCCAAACCACTCTCAGTGGCATGGATGACAATGTTGATGTGGGTGGAAACCGAAGAAAACTGGCAAAACCCGCTTGTTTGAGTGACCAATCCCTGTAACACTGAGACGGGGAATTGTTCCAAAATAAGGTTCTCCGAGAGTATTAAAATCTGCCAGTAAATTATTTATAAAATCACACGTTTCAAATTACTTGCATATTGCTTTTTTATTATATAGCTCTTTAGAGTGCGTGACTACTGTTTTACAGAATGAAAAGACGCTAGGACTGCCACTACATCAACATCCGATGGTGTCTGCCACTTTACATCCCCATCCAATGGTGGCTGCCACTTTACATCCCAATCCGATGGTGGCTGCCAATTTACATCCCCATTCGATGGTGGAAATGAGTAAATTTAATAAGATTTCATTTCTTTAATATATTTAATCCAATGCATTTCTTGTGTCGTTTTAGGTATAACAACCAGTTATCGAGGACAGGACAGAGACATTCTTCACCAGGGAATTGAACTTCTCCAAGCGAGCATGACAGCAGCTGAAGGACTCCCTCTGCCTCTTTCACAGCCAGCTAGCCTTCCTACTGGTCATGCTGAACCACACGTTTTCAATGCCAGTTAATACAGCAGGAACTGTTAAACAGGAGAGGAGTCATATTATAATGTCGCCATCTTCAGCAGCACCAAACAGGAGACCACAACCATCCGCAGCTCCTATACTTCCTGTCGTAAATGCTCCACCAGCTCCCAGGCTTCCTATGTTTCCAGTGTATAAGGATCAACAGCCTGTTACCTTGGTAGTGGACCCAACCCACTTACAGACCATTCCCAGTTTCCATATGGTCATTCAAGTGATGTGCCCTATTCCACTCAGATGTATAAGAAGATTAAATTGCAGGAAGAGTCGGTGGGTAAATTTCGCAGGCAGTATGTGAAAAAGAAAGAGGTTATTCATTGTCAATATGAGGGCATCCAAAAGAAAAAACATCTCACAGAAAAAAATTCGAAACATTTTTTGCATAAACACAGAAACAATTTCATTTGAAGACTGGAAGAAGCAGCTAAAAGAGGAAAGAGGATATGGAAAAAGGAAACCTAAAGATAAATGACTAAATTAGTGACACCTTATAGTACCTTCTATGCCAGACAGTTAATTAGACTTTTTTTCCAGTGACGGTGTTATGAAAATGTTTTATATGTACAAATCTGAAAATCTGACAGTGTATAATGGTATACAATGGTATATACCTAATAGGTGAAAATGACAGTGATTTTAATGATCTGATACTGATTTTATTGAGCTGAAATAAACAGTGTTTTAAAGACCGAAGCTGAAAATGACAAAAGCAGAGATAAAATCTGCTGAAACGGACAGTGCTTTTAGTGAGGTGAAATACAGTGCTTTTAGCGGACTGAAATAGACAGGCAATGAAAGCGCATGTTTTAATATTCCATTCACAGACAATGAAAAAGGATTTTAGTTTGTTCAGAGACAATGAAAATGCTTTGAGTGAATTACAGAACTTCGGTTTGGTTCAAGACAATGAAAAATTTTTAAGTGTGATTCAAAGACAATGAAAGTGCTTTTAGTTAAATGATTCAGGGACAATGAAAAGGCTCTTAGACAATGAAAGTGCTTTTAGATAAATGTTTGATTCACGGACAATGAAAAGGCTTTTAGTGTGATTCACAGTCAATGACAAGGCTTTTAGTGTGATTCACAGACAATGACAAGGCTTTTAGTGTGATTCACAGACAATGACAAGGCTTTTAGTGTGATTCACAGACAATGACAAGGCTTTTAGTGTGATTCACATACAATGACAAGGCTTTTAGTGTGATTCACAGACAATAACAAGGCTTTTAGTGTGATTCACAGAGTGATTCACAGACAATGACAAAGCTTTTAGTGTGATTCACAGACAATAACAAGGCTTTTAGTGTGATTCACAGACAATGACAAGGCTTTTAGTGTGATTCACAGACAATGACAAGACTTTTAGTGTGATTCACAGACAATAACAAGGCTTTTAGTGTGATTCACAGACAATAACAAGGCTTTTAGTGTGATTCACAGACAATGACAAGGCTTTTAGTGTGATTCACAGACAATGACAAGGCTTTTAGTGTGATTCACGGACAATGACGAGGCTTTTAGTGTGATTCACGGACAATGACAAGGCTTTTAGTGTGATTCACAGACAATGACAAAGCTTTTAGTGTGATTCACAGACAATGACAGGGCTTTTAGTGTGATTCACAGACAATGACAAGGCTTTTAGTGTGATTCACGGACAATGACAGGGCTTTTAGTGTGATTCACAGACAATGACAGGGCTTTTAGTGTGATTCACAGACAATGACGAGGCTTTTAGTGTGATTCACGGACAATGACGAGGCTTTTAGTGTGATTCACAGACAATGACAGGGCTTTTAGTGTGATTCACGGACAATGACAAGGCTTTTAGTGTGATTCACAGACAATGACAAGGCTTTTAGTGTGATTCACAGACAATGACAAGGCTTTTAGTGTGATTCACAGACAATGACAGGGCTTTTAGTGTGATTCACAGACAATGACAAGGCTTTTAGTGTGATTCACAGACAATGACAAGGCTTTTAGTGTGATTCACAGACAATGACAGGGCTTTTAGTGTGATTCACAGACAATAACAAGGCTTTTAGTGTGATTCACAGACAATGACAAGGCTTTTAGTGTGATTCACGGACAATGACGAGGCTTTTAGTGTGATTCACGGACAATGACAAGGCTTTTAGTGTGATTCACAGACAATGACAAAGCTTTTAGTGTGATTCACAGACAATGACAGGGCTTTTAGTGTGATTCACAGACAATGACAAGGCTTTTAGTGTGATTCACGGACAATGACAGGGCTTTTAGTGTGATTCACAGACAATGACAGGGCTTTTAGTGTGATTCACAGACAATGACGAGGCTTTTAGTGTGATTCACGGACAATGACGAGGCTTTTAGTGTGATTCACAGACAATGACAGGGCTTTTAGTGTGATTCACAGACAATGACAAGGCTTTTAGTGTGATTCACAGACAATGACAAGGCTTTTAGTGTGATTCACAGAGTGATTCACAGACAATGACAAAGCTTTTAGTGTGATTCACAGACAATGACAGGGCTTTTAGTGTGATTCACAGACAATGACAAGGCTTTTAGTGTGATTCACGGACAATGACAGGGCTTTTAGTGTGATTCACAGACAATGACAGGGCTTTTAGTGTGATTCACAGACAATGACGAGGCTTTTAGTGTGATTCACGGACAATGACGAGGCTTTTAGTGTGATTCACAGACAATGACAGGGCTTTTAGTGTGATTCACAGACAATGACAGGGCTTTTAGTGTGATTCACAGACAATGACAAGGCTTTTAGTGTGATTCACAGACAATGACAAGGCTTTTAGTGTGATTCACAGACAATAACAAGGCTTTTAGTGTGATTCACAGACAATGACAAGGCTTTTAGTGTGATTCACAGACAATGACAAGGCTTTTAGTGTGATTCACAGACAATGACAAGGCTTTTAGTGTGATTAACAGACAATGACAAGGCTTTTAGTGTGATTCACGGACAATGACAAGGCTTTTAGTGTGATTCACAGTCAATGACAAGGTTTTTAGTGTGATTCACAGACAATGACAGGGCTTTTAGTGTGATTCACAGTCAATGACAAGGCTTTTAGTGTGATTCACAGACAATGACAAGGCTTTTAGTGTGATTCACAGAGTGATTCACAGACAATGACAAAGCTTTTAGTGTGATTCACAGACAATGACAAGGCTTTTAGTGTGATTCACAGACAATGACAAGGCTTTTAGTGTGATTCACAGAGTGATTCACAGACAATGACAAAGCTTTTAGTGTGATTCAAAGACAATGACAAGGCTTTTAGTGTGATTCACAGACAATGACAAAGCTTTTAGTGTGATTCACAGACAATGACAAGGCTTTTAGTGTGATTCACAGACAATGACAAGGCTTTTAGTGTGATTCACAGAGTGATTCACAGACAATAACAAGGCTTTTAGTGTGATTCACAGACAATGACAAGGCTTTTAGTGTGATTCACAGACAATGACAAGGCTTTTAGTGTGATTCACAGACAATGACAAGGCTTTTAGTGTGATTCACAGACAATGACAAGGCTTTTAGTGTGATTAACAGACAATGACAAGGCTTTTAGTGTGATTCACGGACAATAACAAGGCTTTTAGTGTGATTCACAGTCAATGATAAGGTTTTTAGTGTGATTCACAGACAATGACAGGGCTTTTAGTGTGATTCACAGTCAATGACAAGGCTTTTAGTGTGATTCACAGACAATGACAAGGCTTTTAGTGTGATTCACAGAGTGATTCACAGACAATGACAAAGCTTTTAGTGTGATTCACAGACAATGACAGGGCTTTTAGTGTGATTCACAGACAATGACAAGGCTTTTAGTGTGATTCACAGTCAATGACAAGGTTTTTAGTGTGATTCACAGACAATGACAGGGCTTTTAGTGTGATTCACAGTCAATGACAAGGCTTTTAGTGTGATTCACAGACAATGACAAGGCTTTTAGTGTGATTCACAGAGTGATTCACAGACAATGACAAAGCTTTTAGTGTGATTCACAGACAATGACAGGGCTTTTAGTGTGATTCACAGACAATGACAAGGCTTTTAGTGTGATTCACGGACAATGACAAGGCTTTTAGTGTGATTCACAGACAATGACAAGGCTTTTAGTGTGATTCACAGACAATGACAGGGCTTTTAGTGTGATTCACAGACAATGACGAGGCTTTTAGTGTGATTCACGGACAATGACGAGGCTTTTAGTGTGATTCACAGACAATGACAGGGCTTTTAGTGTGATTCACAGACAATGACAAGGCTTTTAGTGTGATTCACAGACAATGACAGGGCTTTTAGTGTGATTCACAGACAATGACAAGGCTTTTAGTGTGATTCACAGACAATGACAAGGCTTTTAGTGTGATTCACAGACAATGACAAGACTTTTAGTGTGATTCACAGACAATGACAGGGCTTTTAGTGTGATTCACAGACAATGACAAGGCTTTTAGTGTGATTCACAGACAATGACAAGGCTTTTAGTGTGATTCACAGACAATGACAAGGCTTTTAGTGTGATTCACAGACAATGACAAGGCTTTTAGTGTGATTCACAGACAATGACAGGACTTTTAGTGTGATTCACAGACAATAAAAAGGCTTTTAGTGTGATTCACAGACAATGACAAGGCTTTTAGTGTGATTCACAGACAATGACAAGGCTTTTAGTGTGATTCACAGAAAATGACAAGGCTTTTAGTGTGATTCACAGACAATAACAAGGCTTTTAGTGTGATTCACAGACAATGAAAAGGCTTTTAGTGTGATTCACAGACAATGACAAGGCTTTTAGTGTGATTCACAGACAATGACAAGGCTTTTAGTGTGATTCACAGACAATGACAAGGCTTTTAGTGTGAATCACAGACAATGACAAGGCTTTTAGTGTGATTCACGGACAAAGAAAAGGCTTTTAGTGTGATTCACGGACAATGACAAGGCTTTTAGTGTGATTCACAGACAATGACAAGGCTTTTAGTGTGATTCACAGACAATGACAAGGCTTTTAGTGTGATACACAGACAATGAAAAGGCTTTTAGTGTGATTCACGGACAATGACAAGGCTTTTAGTGTGATTCACGGACAATGACAAGGCTTTTAGTGTGATTCACGGACAATGACAAGGCTTTTAGTGTGATTCACAGACAATGACAAGGCTTTTAGTGTGATACACAGACAATGAAAAGGCTTTTAGTGTGATTCACAGACAATGACAAGGCTTTTAGTGTGATACACAGACAATGAAAAGGCTTTTAGCGTGATTCACAGACAATGACAAGGCTTTTAGTGTGATTCACGGACAATGAAAAGGCTTTTAGTGTGATTCACGGACAATGACAAGGCTTTTAGTGTGATACACGGACAATGAAAAGGCTTTTAGTGTGATTCACGGACAATGACAAGGCTTTTAGTGTGATTCACGGACAATGACAAGGCTTTTAGTGTGATTCACGGACAATGACAAGGCTTTTAGTGTGATTCACGGACAATGACAAGGCTTTTAGTGTGATTCACGGACAATGACAAGGCTTTTAGTGTGATTCACGGACAATGACAAGGCTTTTAGTGTGATTCACGGACAATGACAAGGCTTTTAGTGTGATTCACGGACAATGACAAGGCTTTTAGTGTGATTCACGGACAATGACAAGGCTTTTAGTGTGATTCACGGACAATGACAAGGCTTTTAGTGTGATTCACGGACAATGACAAGGCTTTTAGTGTGATTCACGGACAATGACAAGGCTTTTAGTGTGATTCACGGACAATGACAAGGCTTTTAGTGTGATTCACGGACAATGACAAGGCTTTTAGTGTGATTCACGGACAATGACAAGGCTTTTAGTGTGATTCATGGACAATGAAAAGGCTTTTAGTGTGATTCACGGACAATGACAAGGCTTTTAGTGTGATTCACGGACAATGACAAGGCTTTTAGTGTGATTCACGGACAATGACAAGGCTTTTAGTGTGATTCACGGACAATGACAAGGCTTTTAGTGTGATTCACGGACAATGACAGGGCTTTCAGTGTGATTCACAGACAATGACAAGGCTTTTAGTGTGATTCACAGACAATGACAAGGCTTTTAGTGTGATTCACGGACAATGACAAGGCTTTAAGTGTGATTCACAGACAATGAAAAGGCTTTTAGTGTGATTCACAGACAATGACAAGGCTTTTAGTGTGATTCACAGACAATGACAAGGCTTTCAGTGTGATTCACAGACAATGACAAGGCTTTTAGTGTGATTCACAGACAATGACAAGGCTTTTAGTGTGATTCACAGACAATGACAAGGCTTTTAGTGTGATTCACAGACAATGACAAGGCTTTTAGTGTGATTCACAGACAATGAAAAGGCTTTTAGTGTGATTCACATACAATGAACAGGCTTTTAGTGTGATTCACAGACAATGACAAGGCTTTTAGTGTGATTCACAGACAATGACAGGCTTTCAGTGTGATTCACAGACAATGACAGGGCTTTCAGTGTGATTCACAGACAATGACAAGGCTTTTAGTGTGATTCACAGACAATGACAAGGCTTTTAGTGTGATTCACAGACAATGACAAGGCTTTTAGTGTGATTCACAGACAATGACAAGGCTTTTAGTGTGATTCACAGACAATGACAGGGCTTTCAGTGTGATTCACAGACAATGACAAGGCTTTTAGTGTGATTCACAGACAATGACAAGGCTTTTAGTGTGATTCAGACAATGACAAGGCTTTTAGTGTGATTCACGGACAATGACAAGGCTTTTAGTGTGATTCACAGACAATGACAAGGCTTTTAGTGTGATTCACAGACAATGACAAGGCTTTTAGTGTGATTCACAGACAATGACAAGGCTTTTAGTGTGATTCACAGACAATAACAAGGCTTTTAGTGTGATACACAGACAATGACAAGGCTTTTAGTGTGATTCACGGACAATGACAAGGCTTTTAGTGTGATTCACAGACAATGACAAGGCTTTTAGTGTGATTCACAGACAATGACAAGGCTTTTAGTGTGATTCACAGACAATGAAAAGGCTTTTAGTGTGATTCACATACAATGAACAGGCTTTTAGTGTGATTCACATACAATGACAAAGCTTTTAGTGTGATTCACAAACAATGACAAGGCTTTTAGTGTGATTCACAGACAATGACAGGGCTTTTAGTGTGATTCACGGACAATGACAAGGCTTTTAGTGTGATACACAGACAATGACAAGGCTTTTAGTGTGATACACAGACAATGACAAGACTTTTAGTGTGATACACAGACAATGATTAGGCTTTTAGTGTGATTCACGGAGACAATGACAGGGCTTTTAGTGTGATTCACAGAGTGATTCACAGACAATGACAAAGCTTTTAGTGTGATTCACAGACAATGACAGGGCTTTTAGTGTGATTCACAGACAATGAAAAGGCTTTTAGTGTGATTCACAGACAATGACAAGACTTTTAGTGTGATTCACAGACAATGACAAGGCTTTTAGTGTGATTCACAGACAATGACAAGGCTTTTAGTGTGATTCACAGACAATGACAAGGCTTTTAGTGTGATTCACAGACAATAACAAGGCTTTTAGTGTGATTCACAAACAATGACAAGGCTTTTAGTGTGATTCACGGACAATGACAAGGCTTTTAGTGTGATTCACAGACAATGACAAGGCTTTTAGTGTGATTCACAGACAATGACAAGGCTTTTAGTGTGATTCACAGACAATAACAAGGCTTTTAGTGTGATTCACAGACAATGACAAGGCTTTTAGTGTGATTCACAGACAATGACAAGGCTTTTAGTGTGATTCACAAACAATGACAAGACTTTTAGTGTGATACACAGACAATGACAGGGCTTTTAGTGTGATTCACAGACAATGACAAGACTTTTAGTGTGATTCACAGACAATGACAAGGCTTTTAGTGTGATTCACAGACAATGAAAAGGCTTTTAGTGTGATTCACAGACAATGACAAGGCTTTTAGTGTGATTCACAAACAATGACAAGGCTTTTAGTGTGATTCACAGACAATGACAAGGCTTTTAGTGTGATTCACAAACAATGACAAGGCTTTTAGTGTGATTCACAGACAATGACAAGGCTTTTAGTGTGATTCACAAACAATGACAAGGCTTTTAGTGTGATTCACAGACAATGACAAGGCTTTTAGTGTGATTCACAAACAATGACAAGGCTTTTAGTGTGATTCACAGACAATGACAAGGCTTTTAGTGTGATTCACAAACAATGACAAGGCTTTTAGTGTGATTCACAGACAATGACAGGGCTTTTAGTGTGATTCACAGACAATGACAGGGCTTTTAGTGTGATTCACAAACAATGACAAGGCTTTTAGTGTGATTCACAGACAATGACAGGGCTTTTAGTGTGATTCACAGACAATGACAGGGCTTTTAGTGTGATTCACAAACAATGACAAGGCTTTTAGTGTGATTCACAGACAATGACAAGGCTTTTAGTGTGATTCACAAACAATGACAAGGCTTTTAGTGTGATTCACGGACAATGACAAGGCTTTTAGTGTGATACACAGACAATGACAGGGCTTTTAGTGTGATTCACAGACAATGACAGGGCTTTTAGTGTGATTCACAGACAATGAAAAGGCTTTTAGTGTGATTCACAGACAATGAAAAGGCTTTTAGTGTGATTCACATACAATGAACAGGCTTTTAGTGTGATTCACAGACAATGACAAGGCTTTTAGTGTGATTCACAGACAATGAAAAGGCTTTTAGTGTGATTCACATACAATGAACAGGCTTTTAGTGTGATTCACAGACAATGAAAAGGCTTTTAGTGTGATTCACAGACAATGAAAAGGCTTTTAGTGTGATTCACATACAATGAACAGGCTTTTAGTGTGATACACAGACAATGACAAGGCTTTTAGTGTGATTCACAGACAATGACAAGGCTTTTAGTGTGATTCACAGACAATGAAAAGGCTTTTAGTGTGATTCACAGACAATGAAAAGGCTTTTAGTGTGATTCACATACAATGAACAGGCTTTTAGTGTGATTCACAGACAATGACAAAGCTTTTAGTGTGATTCACAAACAATGACAAGGCTTTTAGTGTGATTCACAGACAATGACAAGGCTTTTAGTGTGATTCACAGACAATGAAAAGGCTTTTAGTGTGATTCACAGACAATGAAAAGGCTTTTAGTGTGATTCACATACAATGAACAGGCTTTTAGTGTGATTCACAGACAATGACAAAGCTTTTAGTGTGATTCACAAACAATGACAAGGCTTTTAGTGTGATTCACAGACAATGACAAGGCTTTTAGTGTGATTCACAGACAATGACAGGGCTTTTAGTGTGATTCACGGACAATGACGAGGCTTTTAGTGTGATTCACATACAATGAAAAGGCTTTTAGTGTGATTCACAGACAATGAAAAGGCTTTTAGTGTGATTCACATACAATGAACAGGCTTTTAGTGTGATACACAGACAATGACAAGGCTTTTAGTGTGATTCACAGACAATGAAAAGGCTTTTAGTGTGATTCACAGACAATGAAAAGGCTTTTAGTGTGATTCACAGACAATGACAAGGCTTTTAGTGTGATTCACAGACAATGACAAGGCTTTAAGTGTGATTCACAGACAATAACAAGGCTTTTAGTGTGATTCACAGACAATGACAGGGCTTTTAGTGTGATTCACGGACAATGACGAGGCTTTTAGTGCGATTCACAGACAATGAAAAGGCTTTTAGTGTGATTCACAGACAATGACAAGGCTTTTAGTGTGATTCACAGACAATGACAGGGCTTTTAGTGTGATTCACGGACAATGACAAGGCTTTTAGTGTGATTCACAGACAATGAAAAGGCTTTTAGTGTGATTCACAGACAATGACAAGGCTTTTAGTGTGATTCACAGACAATGACAGGGCTTTTAGTGTGATTCACGGACAATGACGAGGCTTTTAGTGTGATTCACATACAATGAAAAGGCTTTTAGTGTGATTCACAGACAATGAAAAGGCTTTTAGTGTGATTCACATACAATGAACAGGCTTTTAGTGTGATACACAGACAATGACAAGGCTTTTAGTGTGATTCACAGACAATGACAAGGCTTTTAGTGTGATTCACAGACAATGAAAAGGCTTTTAGTGTGATTCACATACAATGAACAGGCTTTTAGTGTGATTCACAGACAATGACAAAGCTTTTAGTGTGATTCACAAACAATGACAAGGCTTTTAGTGTGATTCACAGACAATGACAAGGCTTTTAGTGTGATTCACAGACAATGAAAAGGCTTTTAGTGTGATTCACAGACAATGAAAAGGCTTTTAGTGTGATTCACATACAATGAACAGGCTTTTAGTGTGATTCACAGACAATGACAAAGCTTTTAGTGTGATTCACAAACAATGACAAGGCTTTTAGTGTGATTCACAGACAATGACAAGGCTTTTAGTGTGATTCACAGACAATGACAGGGCTTTTAGTGTGATTCACGGACAATGACGAGGCTTTTAGTGTGATTCACATACAATGAAAAGGCTTTTAGTGTGATTCACAGACAATGAAAAGGCTTTTAGTGTGATTCACATACAATGAACAGGCTTTTAGTGTGATACACAGACAATGACAAGGCTTTTAGTGTGATTCACAGACAATGAAAAGGCTTTTAGTGTGATTCACATACAATGAACAGGCTTTTAGTGTGATTCACAGACAATGACAAAGCTTTTAGTGTGATTCACAAACAATGACAAGGCTTTTAGTGTGATTCACAGACAATGACAAGGCTTTTAGTGTGATTCACAGACAATGAAAAGGCTTTTAGTGTGATTCACAGACAATGAAAAGGCTTTTAGTGTGATTCACAGACAATGACAGGACTTTTAGTGTGATTCACAGACAATGACAAGGCTTTTAGTGTGATACACAGACAATGACAAGGCTTTTAGTGTGATTCACAGACAATGACGAGGCTTTTAGTGTGATTCACATACAATGAAAAGGCTTTTAGTGTGATTCACAGACAATGAAAAGGCTTTTAGTGTGATTCACATACAATGAAAAGGCTTTTAGTGTGATTCACAGACAATGAAAAGGCTTTTAGTGTGATTCACATACAATGAACAGGCTTTTAGTGTGATTCACAGACAATGACAAAGCTTTTAGTGTGATTCACAAACAATGACAAGGCTTTTAGTGTGATTCACAGACAATGACAAGGCTTTTAGTGTGATTCACAGACAATGACAGGGCTTTTAGTGTGATTCACGGACAATGACGAGGCTTTTAGTGTGATTCACATACAATGAAAAGGCTTTTAGTGTGATTCACAGACAATGAAAAGGCTTTTAGTGTGATTCACATACAATGAACAGGCTTTTAGTGTGATACACAGACAATGACAAGGCTTTTAGTGTGATTCACAGACAATGAAAAGGCTTTTAGTGTGATTCACATACAATGAACAGGCTTTTAGTGTGATTCACAGACAATGACAAAGCTTTTAGTGTGATTCACAAACAATGACAAGGCTTTTAGTGTGATTCACAGACAATGACAAGGCTTTTAGTGTGATTCACAGACAATGAAAAGGCTTTTAGTGTGATTCACAGACAATGAAAAGGCTTTTAGTGTGATTCACAGACAATGACAGGACTTTTAGTGTGATTCACAGACAATGACAGGGCTTTTAGTGTGATTCACAGACAATGACAAGGCTTTTAGTGTGATTCACAGACAATGACAAGGCTTTTAGTGTGATACACAGACAATGACAAGGCTTTTAGTGTGATTCACAGACAATGACAAGGCTTTTAGTGTGATTCACAGACAATGACGAGGCTTTTAGTGTGATACACAGACAATGACAAGGCTTTTAGTGTGATTCACAGACAATGACGAGGCTTTTAGTGTGATTCACATACAATGAAAAGGCTTTTAGTGTGATTCACAGACAATGAAAAGGCTTTTAGTGTGATTCACATACAATGAAAAGGCTTTTAGTGTGATTCACGGACAATGACGAGGCTTTTAGTGTGATTCACATACAATGAAAAGGCTTTTAGTGTGATTCACATACAATGAAAAGGCTTTTAGTGTGATTCACAGACAATGAAAAGGCTTTTAGTGTGATTCACATACAATGAAAAGGCTTTTAGTGTGATTCACATACAATGAAAAGGCTTTTAGTGTGATTCACAGACAATGAAAAGGCTTTTAGTGTGATTCACGGACAATGACGAGGCTTTTAGTGTGATTCACATACAATGAAAAGGCTTTTAGTGTGATTCACATACAATGAAAAGGCTTTTAGTGTGATTCACAGACAATGAAAAGGCTTTTAGTGTGATTCACATACAATGAAAAGGCTTTTAGTGTGATTCACAGACAATGAAAAGGCTTTTAGTGTGATTCACATACAATGAAAAGGCTTTTAGTGTGATTCACAGACAATGAAAAGGCTTTTAGTGTGATTCACGGACAATGACGAGGCTTTTAGTGTGATTCACATACAATGAAAAGGCTTTTAGTGTGATTCACAGACAATGAAAAGGCTTTTAGTGTGATTCACATACAATGAACAGGCTTTTAGTGTGATACACAGACAATGACAAGGCTTTTAGTGTGATTCACAGACAATGACAAGGCTTTTAGTGTGATTCACAGACAATGAAAAGGCTTTTAGTGTGATTCACATACAATGAAAAGGCTTTTAGTGTGATTCACAGACAATGACAAGGCTTTTAGTGTGATTCACAGACAATGACAAGGCTTTTAGTGTGATTCACGGACAATAACAAGGCTTTTAGTGTGATTCACAAACAATGACAAGGCTTTTAGTGTGGTTCACAGACAATGACAAGGCTTTTAGTGTGGTTCACAGACAATAACAAGGCTTTTAGTGTGATTCACAGACAATGACAAGGCTTTTAGTGTGATTCACAAACAATGACAAGGCTTTTAGTGTGATTCACAGACAATGAAAAGGCTTTTAGTGTGATTCACAGACAATGAAAAGGCTTTTAGTGTGATTCACATACAATGAACAGGCTTTTAGTGTGATTCACAGACAATGACAAAGCTTTTAGTGTGATTCACAAACAATGACAAGGCTTTTAGTGTGATTCACAGACAATGACAAGGCTTTTAGTGTGATTCACAGACAATGAAAAGGCTTTTAGTGTGATTAACAGACAATGACAAGGCTTGATAAAACTAAAAAATTTAATACTGCCTACTAATGCAATATCAAAGCAATGCTGGCAATCATTTTTGTAGGCAATGATTTAAAAAATAAAAGCACTTTTTTAAATGACGTAATTGATTATATACAGCATACAGAATGGTAAAATATTAATTTGCTTTTATTTATGGTTTTGCTTTATAAACTTTCAGGAAGTCTTTCAGATTATATTTGGATTTATCACTTGCTAGCGCATTATGCATTGCATTGAGTAGAAGGTTCCAAGCTCTTGCAGGTCACGTTTCAAGGAAAGCATTTATGAAAAAAACAATGTAATCATATGTTGAAAATGCCTTTAAGCTTGACCTCGTGAAAGCAGAGGAAAATATTTTAGTTATAAACTCAAGTAGAAGAATTTGTGTTATTCAAAAGTAAATAAATAGTACATCCAAGGTCTACAATATGTTTTGTTTTATGAAAACTTATATGTTTATTTGAATCAAAACACTTCAATATCTGTGAAGAAAGAGAATGATTTTATTTCATGACATAGGAAAGTTTTAACAGGTAAATTAATTTAATCCCCAGGTTCCTGTATTAGTCAATTATTTGGCAATGAAGGTGCAACTATTCAATTAAAAGTAACCTCATTTCCACGTATTAAATAATAATTATTTTACAGACAATTTAATAGCAGATTCAAATAATGTTTTTTTATTGTGACTATCAGGAAATGTTCATATCATGTTTAAGAGTTAAAGGGGTTGATGCACTATTTTCAAACAAGGTTTATTTTAAAAGGCTCTGAACAACTTGAAAAAAGCTGAAATAATTATCAAAATGCCATGAAAAATAAAAGAATATGCCTATATGATAAAATGGCGCAATGACGTCATCGTTCAAAGATGGCCGCCTCCATTTGTGTTCTTTGCAAATTTTCAATAGGTCATATCTCCTTTGTTTTTCATGGCATTTGATAATTCTTTCAACTATTTTCAAGTTTTTCAGCGCCCTATTAAATAAATAATGTTTGAAAATAGTGCATCAACCCCTTTAAATTTCTTAATTGATAATACTACCAAAAATGCTTTAAACTGAAATACAATTATAAGTTACTCAAATACTTTGTCATACATCTTTCATATATACGTACATATTCTCTTACTTGTGTTCATTGCAGCAACATGTGCCTTCTATCAGTAGGTCGATAGGAATGACCTGACCTTTGGCAGTGGAATTACAAGTGTAGGTAACATTGGGTACTTAATAGGCAAATATATATGTATTATGAGCAAACCACATGGAGTAAATTTGCTACAACAGATTTGTGTGTGAAATTTGGCAGTTCTGTTTAATAATGTAAAGTCCATGCTCTTAGTACGAACATATAACACTTCTATGGTGTAATCGGTAAAAACATCTACCCTTTGGGTGGAAAACTCAGGTTCGAATCCTGATGGGAGTAATTGTTCGGAACAACAGCTAGGTTAGGAATGTCTAAATTATAGCTATAATTTAATACTGAATTAAAACATCAGAGTATCATAGGTTATGTCAGTGAGGAATAAGGCAATTGAACATGCAGTGGTATTTATGTCTAAAAAGTGACAGTTGATATTTCTTAAGCTTTTAAAGTCATGAAATACAATTAAAATGAAAAGCAATGCTATTTTGCTGCAGTGACCAATCCTTGTTATTTTGTTTTAAATATGTTTACCATTTGTTAAATTAAAGACGTCATTAGCGGACGTTTACATCCTTTCAAGAGAGTGCCCTATATAATAATCTTCCCTGGGGTCCTATTTCTTCAAAAATAGTAGTAGTAATGTGGTCCCAGTAGTAATACAATTAGTAGAAGTTGTGTCATGTCAGTAGTAGTAGCAAGTCTAGGAGTAGGAGTAGGAGTAGAAGTAGGAGTAGTAGTGGTAGTAGTAGCAGCAGCAGTAGTAGTAGTAGTAGTAGTAGTAGTAGTAGTAGTAGTAGTAGTAGTAGTAGTAGTACTATCAGAAGCAGTAGCAGTATTAGAAGCAGTAGCAGCAGTAGTAGTAGTAGTAAAGCAGCAGCAGTAGTATTAGGAGTAGTAGTAGATGTAGTGGCAGTAATAGTAGTACTAGCAATAGTAGTAGTAGTGTTGTTATACCCTCACAAACGAAGATTAGGGGGAATATATAGGAGTGAGCTTGTCGGTCGGTCCGTCGGTCTGTTGGTTTTTACGGTATCCAGACGATAACTCATGAAAGCGTTGATGGATTTAAATAATATTTGGTACACAGGTATAACACCATAACATACAGGTCAAGTTCGACTTTGGTTACAAACCACCAATTTTTGATGGAGTAATGGCCCCTTTTCAACTTAGAATTTGCCCAAAAAACGGTGTCCGGACAATAACTCATGAAAGGGTCGATGGATTAAAATAATTTTTGGTACACGGGTTTAAGACCATAAAATACAGGTCAAGTTCGACTTTGGTTACAAACCACTAATTTTTGATCGAGCATATTGCTTGGACTGGGCTCGACATGCAGGCTGTGGCTTTCTAGTTTTTACATAATTCGATGTCTAGTTAAAGGAAAATACACTTGCCAGTAGACTGATTAGAGGTCTAGTTTAGAAATATACCTTACCCAAGCATGTTAGAGGTATAATATGCAATAAAAATATGGTCACATATAAATGGGGATTATCAGTGGGATTATGCTTCCACCTTTTGCACAATACAATGCCACTTGGGGCGTTTATAGAGGGGTATACATAGTATTAATAGTGTCACCTCTTTTGCCCGGTATAAAGGCCATTTGTGATTGTGGCAATATGGTTTTATTAGCAGACAGTAAATGTTAGTCATTACTTATTTTATTGTTCATTTTAGATATGGACCTATTATCAAAGTTTCGCTGGTTGTCCAATGGCATTATTCGCCTAGGTGATACAGACTCAGCGAAATGCATCATGAATGCAAAGCGTTCACCTGTACCTGGTGTGTGCAAACATCTTGCTGATGTCAGAAAAGAAGCAGTGAATGCGGTAAATCAAGCTGGCGGCGATACATCAAACAGTGCACTCGTGCTTGGCCAGCACAAGTTTCAGCTGGGGATTTATAGAGGACAGACATACAAGTGGATTCTGGAGAACAGCATTGGATATGCTGCTTGGTTTGTGGACAATATGAGAGGGGAGACACTGTCTGAAGCTCCCCTCTCTAAAAACAAGCACACATTTTAGAACTATGTCCTGTCATTTCCAGAGGGACAGCAAGCTGTTGATATTAAGAAGAATCAAAGATTGTACAAAACGTCAGCAACCATACACAGCTTATATCCAGCAGCTGAGGCCAGGAAATTGCAACGTGAGGCAAAGCCGGCAATAAGACCAAACATTCCCCTCAGGGCCCGTCAAGTGATAACGTTGCAGATGAGGATCTCTGTGCTGCTGTAGAAAAACTTGAAGCTAGTCTCTTTCAAGGTAATCATACTTTTTAAATCTGCAATTTAATTCTCATCATTCTTCAAATTAATCAGAGTAACCATAAAATGTCACAAATATTGTTCAACCTTTTATTGTGTTCAACTCAAGATTTGCTCATATCAACAATAAATTTGGTCCTGAAAGCAAAATAACTGCTTGTAAGTAACATTAATAATTCTAATTTTGCTTAAAGACATTTTAAATGCGAGTGATTAGCAATCAAAAAGTACTAGCGTGATAAAAAACACATTCTAAATCGTGAGTTTTGAGAACTTATCTCAGCTGAGCATGAAGAAACGTTTTGTATTTGCATAGTTATATAACATAAACCATACATTCTCTCCAGAATTCTGACCTTAATCGGAAGAAGGAAACATCTTCTTTTAAAAGTATTTCACTTAAAAGAAAGAATCATGCTCGGTTTGATTCTGTGAGAAACACTCTTTTTCAAGACTGAAGTTTTACTATTAGGCGTAAAAAAAAATATTGTTTGTTTCCGGCGGCCCGACCGTCCCTAATTTTTTGCCGCCGACCCTAAACTTTTTTTGGGCCGTATATTTTTTCGGCGCCGCGCAATAAACTTTCAACTTTATACAAACAAGATGGCGGCGCCCTGCTCGTTCGCTGCCTCCGTTCTTGCTTTAACATTTCACAAATGCCAGCACTCCGAGGAAAAAAAAATATGTTCGCTGCCTCCGTTCTTGCTTTAACATTTCACAAATGCCAGCACTCCGAGGAAAAAAAACTAATTAAAAACATTCCGCACACAAAGCTGTTACAGGAAATATTTGAAGAAAATCACAGCCAGGGAAAATCTCGTGACAGAACGATTACTTGCAAAGTGAAATGCAAGACGAATATTGAGAAATCTGAAAGTTTCGAGATTGAAGGTATGAATCAGTTGAAAACGTGTGAGTTTTGCAGCATATTTTTTATATTTTAATAGATATGTACCGTATTGAAAAGTGATGGGTATGTGTATATTAAAATGAAGTGCATATATACTTTTCTGAAGCTATTAAAGGCACCATGGACTACACCCCACCCACATTAGGTCGTACTGCACTAAATTAGCGATATCAAAGGATTTTTGAGATCATCAAAATATGATATTGTTTTTGTCTCAAAGTATAAGTATGATGATGACAAACATGATTTTAATTGACATTTTATTTGCATAATTTTGCATGAGAAAAATAACATTTTCCCCAAAAAATGTAAAATAAATTCTGTCAAAAGATAATTAATATTTCCCTGACATGTTACAGGTGTGACGGTCTGTACATACATGTACATACTAATTGTCTGTGATATCAGTTCGGTTAGCTACTATTAAAAAGTAGGTCGAGTGTCTGACTTGCAAGCAGGAGGTCGCTGGTTCGAGTCCCGTACTGGGTACACATTTTTCCTCTCCTATCACACAGGCTTTGTCTTGCTTCAGGTGGAATGTCCGTTGGAACTTTAGCTGACCGTTTTCAAATTAAGTGCCTGGAGTTCACCTGTATTAGTAGTATGAATGCTGACGATGAGAAAGACGCCCAGGACATCTTGAGGGAATCAAACAACAAGGCGGTGGATGCGTTTAAGTTGCTTATGGCGGGGGGCAGACGATTGTTTACGAAAAGAAAAATTTCAAGGTAAATTTCATCTTACAGTGATATTTAATAATAAAAAAAATATAAAAAAGCCTATAAATTTTGTATATTCGAGATGAAGTTTTTATATTAAACTTGCCTGCTATATACATGTCAAACTTTTAATTTTTGATACAGGGATTTTGTTTTTAAAGGTATGAGAAAATACCTTCTGTTTTTTTACAGTCCTGGTATAAAAGATGGATTGTCCAGGAAGGATGAGTTGTTCAATGATTTGGTTGGTGACTTTGAAAACCAGGGGCTAGACTGGCCAAGTATTCAAGTATCCATTGAAGGAGCTTACTTTATTCAGGTATGGTATTTACGTGTCAGATAAATTTTTAACTAATTTTGCTGCATATTTTAATTTATTTCATGCTTTCCAGAGGATTACTGAAATATAACAGTAGATTATATCCTGATAAACTCACTGTTTCAAACAGTGGGATTATCAAAAATTGTTTACTTGTTACAACATCATTTGAAAGTCGAGCGTAGAATCTAGCAAAGGAGTTGTCCGAATTCCAGTTAACCCTTGTCAAAAAAAGCTACCTTAGCACGCTTTTAGAATGCGTTCTAAGGGAATTGAATTAGACCATGCTAAGGATGAAGACAAAGCTCTGACTTCATGCGCTGTAGGGTTTGACCCTGGTAGATCGGTCTTTTGCACATTATAGGCCGCTTTAATGGTTTCCACAATCCACCTAGAAATGGAAGCCAAAGAAATTTCTTTAGTAGCGTCCAGAAAATGTCTCGTTCTGCCCCGCCGCCGAAACCTTGAGCGCTCCAGGTAGATTCTTAGAGCCCTAATCGGACAGAGGCTAAAAGAATTGGTAGCACCTGAGGGGGGTAGAGCTGGAATATCCAGTGGTAAGCTAGGAACCGAAGGTCGCTGGTTCTTAGCCAAAAACCTGGAAAGAAATGTAAGGTAACTGAAGACACGTCTGCAGCAAAAGCAATAGATTCTTCAGTCCCCAGTAACTGACTGGTGATAGAGCCAGTAGGAGGAGCCTCTAACTTCTTAGATGGGCAGATGAACGTTACAAGGTGAATATGGTACCCTTACAAGTCCTTCAATTCGGTCAAGGACAATAAGTCCACCACCATCTAAAGTCATAATCAACAATTTCACGCAAATCTATGGAACAGAAATTGCTAGTATTACCTAGATCATCTAAATAAGTATCGACCACTTCATTCAAAAACTTACAATAACAGCTTCATAACTGAGGTGTAAAAGTAACAGAACTGAGAACACAAGCTAAAAAGTAACTGTGTGAAACATAGATAACTATAAACAATATGTATAAACCAAACACATTTTGAACATTGTGATACAAAGTGCTTACCAACCAAGATAAGCAAAATATCAAATAAAACTGCCATCGATTAGTATGCCTACCGTTATAGACTTAGGCAAGGCCAAGTCAGCTAACTGGTGGAGGAGCACAACCTAATGACTGACTGAAAAATAAAGGCTCTGACTTGTGCAGTCTTATTAGAATTGAAAAGGGTATATACCCACACAAAAATCAATCAGTTTGTTACTGGAATCTCTAGAAAAAGGTAAAAAGAGACCCCTTTAGTAGCATTAAAGTGAATCGACTAAGGTGGAAGTGAAATAAGCACTGCGCTACACTATTCTGCCCAGCTAAAACTCCGTGCCCTCAGAGTAACCCAGTGAAGGGCCTCCTGGAGGTACACTTATGTGAACTATTACCGAAAACTAAAGTCTGAAGATGTAGTTAGAACAGACAAACGTGAGGTAGCATACCGATTCGGAATGGAGGATAGTGGTAGAGGTAGAATGTAACCCCGGTAACCTCACTTAGGGGTTACCGCAGTGGTGAAGACACCAAGATGGACAGAAGTGCTGAGAAAAAGGAACCCTATTAAACTAAAAATAATAGAATTTATTTATTGAGGTTAACACATTAAGTTAGTGAACAATCTTACATGTGGCTCTTAAAAAAAATAACAAAATAAAGAAATAAAAACAGAAATAATATAAAAAAAAGAAAGTCATAAAATCTGCTAAAGTTTGGCAAAGATCAGATGCAAAATGAAGGCCTTATCGTATGACGAGGCAAATTATAGCATTTTTAACAAAATCAAGGGCAAGGGCCATAACTCCGCTGTTACTGGTTCGATCTGGCTAGTTTTCGAATTTGACCAAGCTTTCATAGACATTAACAATCTGATAAAGTTTGGTAAAGATAGATGAAAAATGAAGGCCCTATCGTCTTAACGAGGCAAAATATAGCATTTTGAACTAAATCAAGGGCCATAACTCCGCTGTTTCTAGTCCTATATGAATGGTTTTCGAACTTGTTTTTTTATGTTATGGGGGGGGTGCGGGTGTCCGACCAAGGTTGGTGTTTCAGAATGTCTCGTAAGGGTCCCATGCCTAGTTAGGGAATTCCTCACGGGTGTATGTCTCACACCCAGTGTTTTACGTGTGCCCTTGTTTTGTGAATTTAGTTGGTTATTCATTATGCACACTTAGGTTTATATTTATTTTTTATTTATATAGCCAAATAACAGACAATGCAAGTATATTTCTGTCTGTTTATACGCACTGTATATAGGTTAACGATTTTACCAGGAAAACAATATCCTGCCGCAAAAACGTTTTCAGCCCGAGGGCCTTCTTCAGTTGCTATAAAATCTTCAACCTATTCCTTTTATAGCGTTTTTAGTTCAATATATTATTTATAATGATTCAAAAATCATTGCCATATGGATTGGATTTTTCGGGTCTTTGTAACTCACATACCAAGGTGGTAGTTACATTTTACTGACTGTATACTCTAAAAATGTCACTTTCTTGTGCATATTATTAGCAAGAGGAGTATTTAATGTGTCGTTTATTCGGAACTAAATCCCGTTTCTATACGTTTGAGATCTGGGTTGGTACCAGATTTTATTGTCAATCGTAATCAAAACACAATTACGTTATAAATGGCTTGACGCTGGGTTGGTACCAGACTATATTAAGTCAGCCGTGTATTCATTAAGATTAATTTTCTCTTCTTTCTTGTTACTGTTTCATTTCCTAAATAGAACCTATACTAAGACGGCAAGACTGGGTGCTGGGTTGGTACCAGACTATATTAAGTCAGTCGTTAATCACATAAAAGTTACGTTATATTTTGGCTTGACGCTGGGTTGGTACCAGACTATATTAAGTCAGCCTTTAAACCACATTAAAGTAAATTGCCTTTCCTTTATATTTAATAGCCTATATTAACTAGGCAAGCTGACGCTGGGCTGGTACAGACTATATTAAGTCAGCTGTTTAAATGTTTATCAATATAATGTTTGAAGTGGCAGTGTTATTTTGGAAGTACATATATTACTGTCAGTCGGGGTTCGTACCCGTTTTTCCGGGGTTCGTACCCGTTTTTCCGGGGTTTGTACCCGTTTATTATTGCTATTCACGGGGTTTGTACCCGATTTTCCATAGACAGAATAGCTTCTAACAGTATCTATTTGTACTTCAAAAATACGTGCTTAATCTGGTGAAAGCAGATTGTTTCCAATGAATTTTCAGAATGAATACGCATAAGGTCCAATAACTATTATTTGATAACTATTGTTTTAGTTGTATTTGCCAAAAAGTAGAACAGTACCTAATAAAATAGGAACCAACAATCAGAATGAAAACATTCGAGATTTCATTGATATTAACAGTCTGATAAAGTTTGGTAAAGATCGGTATGAACAATGAAGCCCCTATCGTCTTAACGAGTCAAAATATATTTTAACTAAATCAAGGGCCACAACTCCGCTGTTACTTGTCTGATATGGCTGGTTTTAGAACTTGTTCGAGATTTCAACAACATTAACAATCTGATAAAGTTTGGTAAAGATCGGATGAACAATGAAGCCCCTATCGTCTTTACGAGGCAAAATATAGCTTTTAACAACATTAACAATCTGATAAAGATTGGTAAAGATCGAATGAAAAATGAAGCCTCTATCGTCTTAACGATGCAAAATATAGCATTTTAACTAAGTCAATGGCCATAACTCCGCTGTTACTAGTCCGATATGGCTGGTTTCGAACTTGTCCGAGCTTTCATTGATATTAACAATCTGATAAAGTTTGGTAAAGATCGGATGAAAAATGAAGCCTCTATCGTCTTAACGATGCAAAATATAGCATTTTTAACTAAGTCAAGGGCCATAACTCCGCTGTTACTAGTCCGATATGGCTGGTTTTCGAACATGTCCTGAGCTTTCATTTATATTAACAATGTGGTAAAGTTTGGTAAAGATAGGATGAAAAATAAAGGCCCTATCGTCTTAACGAGACAAAATATAGCAATATAGCATTTTTAACTAAATCAAGGGCCATAACTCTGCTGTTACTTGTCCAATCTGGCTGGTTTTCGAACTCATCCGAGCTTTTATTGATATTAACAACCTATTAAAGTTTGGTAAAGAACGGATTAAAAATGAAGGCCCTATCGTCTTAACGAGCCAAAAGTTAACGACGGACGATGGACGGACGGCCTTTGGCCAGTAAAGCTAAAAACTATAATCATGGCATCGTG